>JAOTQJ010141010.1:0-37935 GCA_025642045.1 Solanum sejunctum
AACCATTTATCTCCCTATAAGCATGCCAAACATAGAAAGTTAATTATAGTATGTAAACAAGCGAATAGATATAGATTAGTTCTCCCGAGCCTTATCAGCAAGGGTGCCAGTCCGCCCTCATGGCAACTTGGGGCGTGACAACATCACCTTTAATTGTAGAGGATTGAGCCTTTAGGAGATGCAGGAGAAGACAATCAAGTGCACATTTGGCGCATCGCCAAAGTGCTCGATGATGGCTGACCTTCACTGCGGAATGGTGAAATGGTGCATAAATTCTTAAAAATTTGTATAGACTATTAAAAGGTTTTGGAAAGGATATTATACAAAGCATTCCATATTATATTTCTATAGACACAATATAGAGATAAATAGAGAGAGAGAGAGAGAGAGTACATAGAAGCTTCTTGCTAAACAAGTGCAAGGGTTTTGTGATTTTCAAGCTTGGGAAGGAGAAATTTGAGAGATAAGTAGAAGGAATTCATCTTTTCATTTATAATTCATCTTTCCCATGTTCATTGCTATAACTTATGGTATTATTTTCTTACTCTTGAACATGAGTGGGTAAAATCCCAATGTTAGAGGTGTGTATATAATATGAGTCTTCGATTTATTTGGGTCTATCATATTTTGATTGTATCAATGTTAATTTGAGTGAGTTTACACTTATTACTAAGTTTAATTTATAATGTTAAGGTTGAAAACTTGGGGTTTACTCTCGATCTATGATTATTGTATTAATTTGAGTGGATAATAGGTGTATTAGCTAGAAATCTTTTGGGCTTCCAGTTGAATGCCACAAAATTGGGTTCAATGGATAAAGTATTATGAGATTTGCTATAATTTCTTATGCTAGGCGTTTCCTTGGTGGATTTGCATATAACGTCATAATAGGTTAATGCGAAACATCATCACTATCAATAATGAAGTGGTTACCAATAACCTAGCTTACTCATATATTTTTAGCTTAATTAATCAAGTGTTTAGACTCAGTTTAATAAGATCTATCCCCATATTCACACACACCTGACATCTCTCTCGATTGATTGTTAACTTGCATCTTAGATTTGTTGTTTATTGAATTCTATGTTTTATTTACTCACAACTCCCCATGTTAGTGCTACAAATGCCTAGTTCAACTCATTATTTATGAACACCCATTCATTGTGGTATTTGACCCTAACTCTTCATTGGACTATTATGCTAATAATGATCGTCCATATCTTCCATTCAGGAGGTGTGCTTGAACGTCATAAAAAAATGGCACTGTTGACAGGGAATGGTGCTAGTTCTTGATTGAAGTTTTTGTTTGAACTTAATTTTTATAGTTAGAACTTTCTTATTACTTTTACTTTTGTTTGTGTTGCTTTTAATTGGGTAAAAATATGGATAATGCTGGAAGTGTACATGGTGATAACGTGGGAGACATAAATGACTTCCATGATGTTGATTAGGATCAAGTAGATTGTATAGGAGTGATTAGATTACCTCTATTAGCTGGAAATGCTATGTTTCATGTCACAATCATGATGTTTCAATTTTCAAACTAAAAAGATTGTTTGGAGGTCAAGCCCATGCAGATCCATATCAACATCTACACAACTTTATGGATGTATGTTTGTCCTTCAGCTTTTGGGGCATAACATAAGAGGCCATTCGTTCAAGGCTCTTTCCTTTTTCTATAATTGAAGAGGTCATACAATGGTTGGCTAAAATTTCTAGAGATTCAGTTACATCATGGGAGGAATCACAAGACACATTCCTTAAGAAATTCTTTCCTCCGTCAAAGATGGTCAAACTCCAGAGAAGCATTGACAATTTTAAAAGAATTGAAGGAGAGCCATTGTATGAGACATGGCTATGTTTTTGAAAACTCCTACTCTAATGCCCAAATCATGGAGTTCCAAACTATTTTCTCTTATAATATTTCTACATGAGTTCGGATGTTATCAACAAAGTTGACACTAATTACTTGGTAAGAGGAGGAATTATGAAACAAAAATTTGTTGCTGCTTGTGAGCTGTTAGATGATATCACCAAGATCAATTGAGCTTGGTATACAATGGTTGACCTTGTCTCTTATTCACAGGGGTCCATCCAATGAACAATTAGCCAAACATCAAGAAAGGGATGAAATAAGGCTAAAATGTTGACTCAGTTAGATCTCTTGACTAAATATATAATGGGTGGTAACTGAAAAAGTGTGAATGCTATTAGTGCTATTAGTGAGGTGACTTATTATAGTGTTCAATATGATAGTAGATATAGTAAAGAGGTACAATATATGGTGAACCAAGTCAAAGGTTCTCACTCACCTTTCCAAGGCCACCCAGGAATCAAGGTTGGAACAATGGTGCTGGTTGTAGAGATAGGAATTGGCTCGAGCAACCTAGAGGTTGGAGAGATAGGCACAATGTAAGAGATAGGTTCATTCTGCCCTATGAAAGTGTGAAACCTACTGAGATAGTTGTAAATCCAGAGAGTTTCTGGAGTGAAGACATGTTGACTTGGATCTTGAACAGAGTTGAGGCTTCTAATACTGTGTTGAAGAAGATGAAGTTAAACTTGTCGTAGCTGTGCCAAACTATGACTTTGCATTCAATAACTATTAAGCATTTGGAGACCCAACTTGGAAACATCTTGACCCATCTCAATCACAGGCCAAATAGAGGTCTACCTAGCGTCATGGTTGCCAACCTAAAAGATATTGATCAACAATGCTTCCATCGTGACTAGTAGTAACAAAGTTGTTGAAGGTGTTGTACCTATACTTGTTATTGAGGTAGGTGATAAAGAGTTAGAAGTAGATGAAGGTGTAGTAAATGTGAATGAAAATGGTTATTTTCTTGTGAGTGAAGAAAGTAAGACTCTCGACAAACTCGGGAGTAATGAAAATGAGCAAGTTGGGAGGTGGTGTAAATAATATTAAAAGCATACCCCTCAAGAATTAAAACTCAGAGTTGAAGTTGAAGGCTTCTATGGTCAAGATTGGTCCTCCATTCCCTCAAAGGTTGAAAAGAAAGGAGGAGGATACCAAGTTTAAAAAAATTCTCTTTATGTTTAATTCCCTGTCTATCAATATCCTGCTATTAGAAGCTCTAATTGAAATGCTAGGGTTTGCAAGATTTATGAAGGAATTGGTGATCAATAAAAGAACTTTGGAGTGTTAAATTATTGAAGTATCACAAAATTGCAGTGCAATTTTGAAAAACCACTTGGTTGCCAAAAAGGATGGCCTTTGTGCATTCACAATTCCATGTACTATAAAATCTTATAAGTTCGGAAAGGTATTGCGCAATTTAGGTGCAAGCATAAATCTAGTTCTCTTGGCTATCTTTGAAGAGTTAAGGTAGATACCCCTGTTGGTCACGACTGATCGATCCATCAAAAGGTTGGTTAAAATTTTACATGATATTTTGGTAAAGGTGGATAAATTTATACTACCAGTTGATTATGTGATTTTAGATTGGGAAGTGGATGTTGATGCACATTATCCTAGGTAGGTCATTCTTGGATATCATAAGTGCTTTGGTGGATATTGAAAAATGAGATTTAAGATTTTAGGTGAACAAAGAAGAGGTTGTGTTTAATATTTACAAGATGATGAAACAAGCAAAGAACCTCCGACTGGTGTTGGTGACTGTTCGATCGTGGGCGACTTGAACTTAGAAGGACTATATTGTGCCATGATATTAACTATGGTGCTGCTCGTGAGGAAACCCAAGGATCTTTGGTAAGTTTTTCTTTTGAATAAAGGGTGTTACTTATGCAGGTGGTTGAAAGTGGAGAAATTGAAGAGAAAGCAAATAGGGAGACACTATGTTCCAAGATGGTGAATCACCGAATTGATATGGTGATAACCAATTTGATAGCTTTTTGAGTCATTTCATGACTTTTAAGGTACTGTCAAATTAGCTTTGTTTCATTTTTAACTTGATTTAAAGTAGAATTAATTACTTAGTTTCATTAATTGCTTTCAAGTTTCATTAAAAAGTTGAATAGTGGAACTAATTATGCAATAACTTGCTTTTTTTAATTGCTTTTTTTTGTTTAATTAATTACTTAAAAAAGAGTTTAATTAAAATGTTTTCTTAAACGTTAACAGCTTTAGAAGTTTCATTAAAAGGTTAAGTAGTAGAATTAATTGCTTGAAAGTCAAATTAAACAAAGTGTTGAATGAAACTATTCCACTTTATAAACGTTAAAAGCTTTAAGTTGAATTAATTACTTTTTTGAAATCTAATATTGAATTGATCACAATTACTTTAAACAAACAAAATAGACAATTTGTGGAACGACTAAGCTGGGCTAAAAGTTGAATCTTTAGTGGAGTGAGTGATGCCCCAAAGGGTATCACGAACGGAGAGGAGGCATTTCATTAAAGAAATTAAATCAACTATTAAACTCAGTCAAAGTTGTAATTCAACGGATCATCAAATTGGATGGGTGATGCAAATTTCATCGCCTTTTGAGGCCGAAGAGGAGGTTTGGTTACTACAAAAATAGGCAATCTTGAACGCATTCAGTGCATCACTGAATGTGTTTGGCAGAGTAATTCGACATCACTAAAATCTCGTGCCTAACTGACCTACTTAAGAGATTTTCAAATTCCTTAATCTCTCACTCTTCATTCTCCCTCCTCTTTATCTTCCTGAGGAAGCCAAACTTCCCTAAAGCTTTTCTTATTATATTTTTCTTTGGGTAGGTTTAATTACATCAACAAAAATTCTCATATGTATTCTCTCATTGTCAGTGCATCATCATCACGATATTTTCTTGGCCCTTTATTTTTACTTTTTGAGATGACATTGGTTGATAAGGGCCTAATTAGGGTTTTGGGTGAAGTTAAGAATCATAGTTTGATGTTGGAATTTTGTTGGACATCATGTCAGCAATGTGTTTTGATGATTATATAACCATGTGCTTAGATTATACTTAGTTTATTTGGGTTTTTGATTCTCTTGAGAAATTGTGAAATTAGTTGTGTATGTGCTAGGGCTAGGGCTAGATTTGATGAAAATGTTGCTCAATCATTGAACGAGATGGTACATTGTCCCAATTTTGATCATAATGTTTTTTTAAATAGCCTTTTATTAGTATATTTCCATGAATGTTTGAATGGTTTGATTAAATATGCATGCTAGGTTAGTTGATTTCTTTTGTGGGGTAGGGATGAAGTCTGAACCCCTGAGCGATTTGAACTTGCCCAATGATAGATTGGGTGTTGTCATTCTTAAGGGTTTGTTGTCATTTGATCAAATGCATAGCCATGGTGATAGTGTAGGGTAGTAATAAACCTTTGAGCATGAGTTGATAATTGGATGGTAGGATAGTGTGTGACATTTCCCTTGTTTTTGTGTAAAATTGATCACATTTTTTACTTCGAGAGGATGTTGGTCTTTCCAATCAATGTCAGCGATGATAAAATTGACCACCAAAGTTGACTCAGTGATACGCTGATTGTCATACATACTGCCTTTTCTACTTGATTATTCATGCTAAATTCTATAATTTCAGCGATGGTGATTTTCCACCGTCGACTTAATTTGGTAGATCACTGAATTTGTGCCCTTATTGCTAAAAGTGACATTGTTTAAAAGTTTGAAATCTTTGAAAAAAGGTGACTATCTATTTGACCACCGAATTAGTTCAATGAATTGCCATTCATCTTCGGTCAGCAAATTGACTCGTCTACCCTGCATGTTTTTTCTGATGTTTTATTGAATCCCCCTTGCATATGATTGATTCTTACACAAAACCTTGAGCTTGTTTTAAAGATATGGGTAAGACAAAGGAAACAATTACTCGTAGAAGATCCCTAGCAGCTCAGGGAGTTACTATAGCCCCTAATCATGTAGAGCAAAGATCCTAAAGACCTCGTAGGTAAGTATGCTAAAAAGGAAAGAGGAAATTGATAGAACAAAGGGATTCAGACAAAAATAATAAGATGTCTCTCAATGTAACATGTGCATTTTCAAAGGATGAATAAGAGGGGTCTAAAACCCTGACACACGAGCCTTTAGAGACCATTCCCAAATGGCACAAAATTGAGGCTTGGTCCAAATCTCTTTATGACCCTTTCCTCTAGACTTCACAAATAATCTAAGAGACCATAGCCCCAAAGCACTTGAATAGGATAAAAGCAGTGGGGCTCAGGATAATTCTAGAGGAGAGAAGGTTGTCAACTAATGGGGTAGTTGATTGGTACCTCAAGTTGTGGGTCACTCTAAAGTTCCATAATTTCTAGCACTTCAAACATACTTCGGGACCTATACATCCCAAGCTGGGTGAGGGAGTTTTATGAGGCCTATGCCAAGGCCATTCCTAAGAGAAAAAGTACATCAAAGATTATTAGCAAACCTCTTGATGGTGGAGGTTTATGCGTGCCAGTCCAATGCAGTGAGACTGATGTTAATGATGTTTTAGGATTCATATATCGACAATACCATGACTTAGATGATATGATACAGTTAAAGACTTTTGATGATATCAAAGCTTAGTTGGCCCTAATGATTGGAATCCAAGCTCCTTTATGGTTAAAGGATGGACCTATCATAGAAAAGAAGGAAATGAATGTTCCAGCAAGGTTATGAGTCACGCCTCAAAATCTATAAGGATGGACAAGCACTTAGCGCCCTCAAGACCTAAGAGAACCAATACATAACTTGTACTCGCTATGCATATCATTATAACAACTAAACATAGGTGAAAGTTAATGCAAACTATGGAGATAAGAGATCAAATGGTTAACACCAAAACTTACATACTAGACTTGGCCATTGAGGCCCCAGCTATTTAGAGATAAGATATAACTAAACTATATATAATAAGTCTACAAAGCCTCTATAAGATAACATAGGTCAGGAAAGTCCGCTCCTTACTTTGAACTATTATACAATACCCAAAGGCATATGCTAACGACTCAGTAAAGCCTCAGATCAACTTGGAGCTCACCAAAAGAAGTAGGATATCAGGTGCACCTACAATAGAGGTATACGAGCTAGAGTACTTATACCTGCAGCATGAATTGCAACTTCCCCACAAAGGTACGTCAGTACAAAATAATGTACTAAATATATAAGGTAATAGCATATGTAAAATGAGAACTCAAGTGAAATCAAGTAGCAATAAATGCACATATCATAATAAAAGACTACCTTTGTTATACTTGTGGAGCCATGTATATTACATTCTTTTCTTTGCTCTTCAGTACTTTATAATTTCTTTTAGTCATGTAACATAAATAACCAGTTGATTGATGGTAAAACAGGATGACCCATGCTACGCATTGTAACCCCTGGGATGCTGTCCTCATAACTGTACAAATTAGGATCGACCCAAGCTAGGCTCTCGCCCCTGGTTTGTCACCCTTATGAACCAAGTGAGATCGATCCATGCTTAGATTTTGCCCCTAGGCCACCACCTACGCACTTTGAACACTATTCTAGGTTGTTCTTTAATATTTTGAGATTGTTACTCTGGTGGTCATAATAAATTTTGGAGCTGTTGAACTATGCATTAGTAATATAAGATAGGACAATGCTCATTTAAGGTAGTACCATAACATAAGAATCACATGCAACTTTGACGTACTATTAGGAGTATATTTGAGACAATTAGCTTTATATGTGAATGTTGACTCCTCATTCTAGTGCTTGAAAGTGTAAAACTACAGATTTACGAATAATCATTACTTCCACTACTGGAATAGCACTTGGGAAGCTTACTAGTTGGTAGTAATACGAGCATTAAATTTCATGCCAAAGGATACGGAATTGGATAGCCTTACATACCTTGTCGTGCCACGTTGTTATCACTGCAATGCAACCTCCCCTTGTTCCAAATATTTATTTACAATCTAGTAAGTGATGAAACTAGTATTTGTAGTGAATAAACATATGTACACAATTCATTCACACCCACAAGTTATACCCAGGCAGCAAGCCCATAATTATCAAACTAAGGGTGTTCCTTCAACTTCCCCCCGAATTGTATTTGTAGTCACACCTCATACTACCACATACATAAAATAACCCCTAAATATCTTTTAATGCTAATCTATTTTGAATGATGACAAATTTCAGGAAAACCACAAAATGATACAATCCGGTCTAAAAGGAAAGCAAATCACGCAAAAAGAATCAGTTAAAGATGGAAACTAGTCAAAAGAGCTCCTTATGGAAAACTAAATCAAAAGGAGGAAATCAAGAGGAAATCAAGTTAAGAAATCAATCACAGAAGATAAGGGTCCAATATAGGATCTACACAAGATTCTAAATCAATCAAAGATCGACCAAATCAATCAAGACCACCATAAAAATATAATCAAGAAATAATCAATGAATGTCCACACATTGAGAAGATCCAAAAATCATGAAGAATCAGCAGCATGACTGCCGAATCTGAACGTTGGAGAAAATCAAGATGATTGACAGATTGCCTTTCGTTAAAAGACTTATCCTTATTCTTGGAATGGTGAATTATCACTACCTTAATCCAAGGATCAAAACCCTTCAAATAACATCTCATCTATATAAGGAGGTATCCGGATATCTCATCACCATATACGCCTACTACAATTCAAGCCCTCTTCAATACTCTTCATCTTTAGAAAATCATTATAAAATTCAGTCTTTATTTTACTATGAAAGAAAATGAGAGAGAAAAGAAGAAATATTGAAAAGAGAGGTCTGTATCAACAGAAAAAGAAAAAGAAAAACAAATATAGAAAAATTATTCTGAGTTTAGTTTCCACTACTTGAAACCTCAAAATCTATTAAAGGCTTAAAGAGATAACCCTTGCAACCCAAGGAGACTCGACCTAGGATTCACATTGAATCCGAACTAGTATAAAAATATCCAATATTGAGTTTTTCTTTTATGCACTTTACTTTTTTGCATAGTTATATGTCTGCTTTAAATTAGTCGACTATCTCATATACTAGTTGACTATCTGAATACAAGCTTAAGTTAATAAAAGAAAAAGAAGAAAATTCATTTCACCCTCCTCTTGCACTTTCAATATCATAATGTAGTATAAGCCATGTGAACTTATGTTATTCAAGCATTGTCTCATGAGTTTCTACTAATAATACACTTTAAATTCTAAAATGAGCTCATAATGATAGTTAAAGGGGACTCCCCTCCATGTCTTCCCAACATGCACAACCCACCAGCAAGCCTTCACACAAGATTACCTCATGTAAAAAGGATCACTCCAACCTCAATGACATATACATAATACACTAATTAACTCAAGCACAAGAGAAGGAGAAAACCGTTGTAACTTACCTTACTAATGAGGGAATCTTTCTCTCTTAACTTATATCTTCCAAGGGCTGAACTCTCCTTCAATCCTATCTTGAGATGAGGGATAATATTCAAGAACCCTAAGGATTTTTATGGCTGCTTATGAAGATAGAAGGGGAAGAAAGAGAACCTTAGAAATCAGACTTTTTCTCAAGTGTACAATGGCTAAAAAGAGCTAGTTACATTCCCTTTTAAAGGGACCACCTTATACCCACTTTCTTCCTAATTTGTTGCCATATTTCACTAAGTCGGTGATCCACCTACTTGACCTTTTAACTTGGGCCATTATGTACCTCCACCTATTGGGCCTTGGCTGCCTATTCTTCCCTTTTTACTACATTTAGTTTGGGCCAGAATTTTAAAGTAAATGGTTAGTGACCTTGGGCCCTATAAGATGGCCACACAATTCTTAATAGGAGGTGCACCTACTTTGCCCTTTAGGTAATGTCCAAAGTCTAAGTAAATAGCTCGTTATCTTAGTTCATTTTCAAATCTTAATCCCATATATTGTGTCTTAATACTTCACTTTAGACTTTCAACTCAAATAGCATTTTATTATCTTGAATTTAGATGCTTTCATTGAGTTTTAACTTGGACTCATACCTGCTGGAACATGAGGGATATCACAACGACTCTCAATCCAATTCAAATTATCACCACTCTTTCGAGAGAAGCTTAGTCCCTCACCTATACCATAAGCATATGTCTAGTGTCATATAGATATAACTAACATATAGAGAATACGAAGTGTTACATTCTCCCCCCGTTAGGAACATTCATCCTCGAATAATAGTATAGATACTTGGCCCAAACAAGTTCAAGCCTAAGTTACATACTACTATTAATCACATAATACATATAGGCACTTGCTTACTTGACAATGCCTCAACTCCAAATTTTTCATCTTCTTCAGTGGACTAAAAGAGATGGGGGTACTTGGATCTCATTGCTTCTTCCACTTCCTAGGTAACCTCTTCAACTTGCTTGTTCCTTTATAGTACTTTCACAGAAGTTACTTCTTTATTTCTTAACTTCTTGACTTGTTAATCCAAAGCAGCAATGGGTACTTTCTCATAAGTGAGATCTTTTTTAACTTGTACATCATTGATTGGAGTGATACAATATATGTGACCTATGCACTTCCGAAGCATTAAAACGTGAAACACTGGATGAACCATAGAAAGCTCCTAAGGTAGCTCAAATTCATATGAAACTTTGTAAAGTCTTTTAAGAATCTTATATGGTCCTATGAGGCATGGACTGAGCTTTCCCTTTTTACTAAATCTCATTACCCCTTTCATTGGAGACACCTTCAAGAACACCCAATCTCCTATGGAAAATTCTTGTCCTCTTCTTCTAACATCTGCATATAAATTTTGTCAACTTTGAGCTATTGCTAATCATTGTTGTATTATCTTAACCTTCTCTATAGCTTGATGAACAAGATCACCATACACTTTCTTCCATACAAGGCTTCATAAGGTGCCATTTTGATACTCGAGTGGTAGCTATTGTTGTAAACAAATTCAATAAGTGGAAAATGGTCATCCTAGTTACCTTTGAAGTCTTAACACGTAAGCTCGAAGCATATCCTAAAGTGTTTGGATTGTGCATTATGCTTGAGCATCCGTTTGAGGTGAAAGGCTATACTTAAATTTACTTGCGTCCCCAAGCATCTCTGAAATGACCTCCAAAAATTTGCGGTGGATTGAGATCCCCCATAAAATATAATAGAGATTGGCACTCCTTACAACTGAACTATCTCTTTAATGTACAAACTTGCATATTCTTTAATTGTATAAGTAGCTTTTACTAGTAAGAAGTGCACTGATTTAGTGAGTCTATCAACTACTACCATATGGAGTCAAACTTCCGAAATGATCAAGGTAGACCAGTAACAAAGTCCATGTTGATCATGTCCCACTTCTAAATTAGAAGCTCTATATGCTGCATATAACCTATCGATCTTTGGTTCTCTACATTAACTTGTTGAAAATTTAGACATTAAGCCACAAATTCTGCAATATCCTTCTTCTTTTCCCCCCACCAATATGCTTTCTTCAAGTCATGATACATTTTGGTTGAGCCTGGATGGACTGAATATCTTAAATGATGTGCTTCTGTCATAATTCTCCTTTTTAGCTCATCTACATTAGGTATGCACAAGTTGTTTTGACATCGAAGTACTCCCTTTTGTGTGAGCTAAAATGCCTTTGTCATACATTGTTGTACATTCTCCTTAAGCTGTAACAGAATGGGACTCCTTAAGCCATAATAGAATGGGATCTATGTACTGTTTCTCTTTCACTTCCGCTATCAATGAACATGCCACTGCATGTTGCACAATAATTCCTTCACCTAGAGATTCAAGGAGATGAACGCCCAGTCTAGCTAATGGACATAGATCTTTACTCACCACTGGTCCTATTATGGACTTCCCAAAAGTGTTTGCCATGTCTTGCGGCTTAAAGCATTTGCAACCACATTTTCCCTACCTAGGTGGTACAAAATATCAATATCATAATCTTTTAATAACTCAAGCAACCTTCGTTGCCTTTAATTCAGGTCCTTTTGCTTAAAGATGTATCATATACTTTTGTGATCAGTATATATGTTAACATGAACTCCATACGAATAGTGGCGCCATGTCTTCGGGGCAAATATAATTGCTGCTAGCTCTAAATCATGGGTTGGATAGTTTTTCTAGTATGGATGCAATTTCCTTGAGGAATAAGCTATTACTTTACCATGCTACATCAAGACACATCCTAAGTCCACTCCCAAAGCATCATTATATATTATAAGACCTTTTGTTACTTCAGGAAGTACTAATACAGGTGCCATTGTCAATTTGTTTTTTAGCTCTTGGAAGCTTTTTTCACATGCATCACTATATTGGAACTTGGATAAAATATATGTTAGCTTGGTTAAAAGTGCAGAAATAGAAGAAAATCCTTCAAAAACCTCCTATAGTGCCTGCCAACCAAAGGAAACTACGAGCATCCATAGGTGTTGTAGGTCTTGGCCTATTCTTCACAACTTCTATCTTTTGGGTATCAACGACTATTCCTTCATCAGATACAATATGTCCCGGGAATGCCACTGATTTTAACCAAAACTTACACTCTAAAACCTTTGCATATAACTTATGGTCACGAAGAATTTGTAATACTTATTGTAGATGATTAGCCCAAATGACATGACTAAGAACTCAAAATGGACATACCATGTTTGAAAAGTTGTTTTAGGTATATCTTGATTTCTAACTCTCACATAGTGATAACCTGACTCAAGTCAATCTTTTAAAAACACTTTGCACACTGTAACTGATCAAACAAATCATAAATTCTAGGGATGGGATATTTGATCTTTATCGTCATCTTATTTAACTATAGGTAGTCAATACACATCCTCAATAAACCATCTTTGTTGCGTACAAATACAATTAGTTATCCCCAACGGGGCATACTAGGCCGTATATCGCTCCTTTAACTCCCATAATTCTATCGGAGCCATTCTCTTTGGGGGAATGGATATAGGTTATGTATCAAGAAGCACATCAATACCAAGCTCAACTTCTTGTTCGGTAGGTGAACCTAGAAGATCTCCTAGAAATACATCTGAAAATTCATTGACTACTGGAGCAGATTTAAAGGTTAGGGGATCTGCATCTATATATTTCACCCTCACTAAATGGCATATGTAACCTTTAGACACCATCTTCCTTGCCTTAAAATAGGAAATAAATCTACCTATTGGCACCCTTATATTTCCTTTCCATTCAAGGACTGCCTCTATTGGAAAATGGAACTACACCGTCTTAGTTCAACAATCCACCATGGCATAGCAAGAAGCCAACCAGTCCATAACCATTATCACAACAAAATCTACAATTTCTAGCTTAACAAGGTCAGCTAATATGTCACGATTACTAATAGTTACTATTCAATTATGATAGACCCTTCTAGCTATAATGGACTAACCAATTGGCATAGACACTTCAAATAGTTTAATCAATAATTCGAGTACTCTATGTAACTTCCTAGCAATTAATGTTGTAACATATGATAGAGTAGATCCGAGTCAATTAATGCATATACAATATGTGAAAAGATGGACAATGTACATGTAACCACATCCAGGGAAGCCTCCAAATTTTGTCGATCTCCTAGACCATACGTACGATTTTGGGCTTCGCTAGAAGTAGCTATCCCTCTAACACCCCTACCATGACCTGCAGACAATTATGGACCCTTACCTAGGAAGGCACTGTTGATGGCAATGCAACAACTGATCCAATAGGTGTGGTTATATCACCCGTATACTGTTGATTGTAATTCCTCATCATTTGAACCGGTATACCACACCGAAAACAATCATCCATACCAAATTTGCATACATTTAGATGAGTTCTCTTGCATTGGTTACAAGGTTGTCGAGGTGGTCTTGATTGGCTCACACTCTCTTACTCTTGGTTCTTTGTTGTTTGTGAACCTTGGATTTCACCTTTTTTCCCAAACTGATTTCCCCTAGACCTTGAAAACGATGTGGAGCACTAGCCGTAGAGTAGGAAAATGATGGCCTGGGTTGTCTATTAGAAAATCAAGGTGTAAACTCACCTCGGGATAGTGTAAACTGTCCTATTGACCTAGCCCTCTTTCTGACTCTTGGGTCCTCCTATGTTGCCTTTCAACCTATAGCTTTTGTACAAAAGCTTGCATCGTCGCTACATCCATATTTTATTCAAGGACACAATAGTGCAATCTCTAACTAGGTAGGGATGTAATCTATCCACGTATCGATGAACTCGATCCTCCATAGTAGCAACCATATTAGGTGCATACCTGGCCAAGGAAGTAAATTGAAGACTATATCTGTCCTGCTCATACCTCTTTGGTGAATATTTAAAAATTGATCTGCACGGGCCTCTCAAATCTCTAATGGCAGATAAAGGTCAAGAAAGGCCTTTTTGAACTCTTTCCTAACAACTGGAGGTGCATACGTACCCCTTGATTATTTCCAAGTTTCATACCATAATACAATCATCCCTTTTAACCTATATATTGCAAGATCAATAGCTTCTATACCCTTACATGCATAATATCCAAGATCAGTTGGATTTGGTCGACAAAGTCTTATGGATCTTCTTCAGGATCTGACCTAGTGAATGAAGGAGGATCTAAATTAAGGAAATCGTATATTCACTTGCTAGCTGCCCTATCCACACCATCAATAGTGGCAACTGGACCTTCTTGCCTTTGACCTTGACAAACAACTATACGAGTTAATAATTGGAACTCATTCCTTAAATCTTGCTTAGTAGCATTAATTGGAGGCTCTTGAGGTGTTGCTTCCCTCCTTAGCTCCTCTGTAGGTAGATGAGTCGGGGAACTCTATGATAAAGACACATCTGGAATCTCACTCTGATTAGGTATAACTTGTGATTAGCTGGTCCCTTCTCCAAAATCTATCTGCGTACCCACATTTCTTCTCCTTGTGATAGGCAACTTTTTATATAGATAAACACAAAAAATTTAGGGGTTAGATATGACTCACCTACGATAATGGCTCTATGGCACAATCAAGGAAATGAAATAAAAAAGGAAACTCCTAAATGTCCTATAGCGTTATGTTTATAGATGTGGCGCACAACACACCCATAAGCAAGACTCTACATAGACATGGCTTTGTAGACCCCCTAGGATTACCTGCCCTGATACCACTTTTGTCATGCCTCTGAATCTATAAGGACGGACAGGCACTCGGCACCCTCAAGACCAGAGAGAACCAACATATTAACTGTGCTCACTATGCATATGATTATAACAACTAAACATCAGTGTCATAATCCAAGCTTAGGGCCTAGATGAGACATGATGAATGGGGAGCCAAAGGGACCCTAAACAACTCTTACTCATATCATTTATACATCCTTGGTGGCGTAAGCAATTAAACAACAATAAGAGAATACAAATAAGGATAAAGGGACTAAGGGAAGTCTTTCATAGCATAAATCATCAAAAGAGTCAAAGCCCAAAGCATAATACATAACTTGTCCAGTAACACCTCTAGCATAGATTGGGCGGGGGCCAAGACAACTTTTCGGGCTCACTCTTATAGTCATAAGCATCTAAACAAAGAAAAGGGTTTTTACATAGCATAGGATCAATAGCTATTGTCCTTGGAGTTGAGGACTCACCAAGCTTGCTTCAAAGATAGTACTAGTCATATGGAGTAGGATGATAAAGTGGAGCTCTGGTTCCTACATGGTAACATCATGTAGGCATAGAGTACACATTAGTTCATTTAAATGTACTAAGTATGTAGTATGCAATGTAACAAGAGATTGACAACATATGCAAAATGCATAAATATAGGCAATGGATGAGTATAGTAACAATATGGCATACATGAATGATGCTTGAAGTAAAACATGCTTATATAGAACATACTACATGTGTAGGAAGTGACTATCGTAATAGAGACCAAGGCCTACCACCCCCTTGGCGAGGCAATTGAGGTACAAACCCACCAACATGGTTGCATGGGCATACAACCCCGTGAGTGAGGCAATTGGCATACAAACCCCCCAACATGGTTGCATGAGCCTACTACCTCTGAGGGAGGCAATTAGGGTATAACCCCCCCAACATGCTTAATCAGGCCTACCACCCCACGAACGAGGCGTGGTCAACTTGCAACACTATTGATACTATTCATGAAATCAACTCATATATACATTCCTTTCATCACCATGAAGTAATTTAACTATATGCCATGCATTAGACCTTCAACAACTCATGAATCCATGACCAGACATTTTAGCAGACACTTGGCGGGTGTATAATACTAGTTCAAAATCATGCAATTCAAGGGTGAAATTATACAGAAAAATTAATATAAAACCACCCACCAACACTTGGTAATAACCTTATGTAAGATACATCATAACCCTCATCAAATCACATAATGCAACATAGATTCATAACTCAAAATATGTTTAAACAGTCACAATTTTATGAAACCCAAATGTAGCTTATGACTAAATTCATAATAAATAAGACCCATATGAAAATCAACTTAGAAACATGTAATTTATGTAAAAAGGATGGTTGGGCACCATGGGTGAAAGGAGCCAATGGTTCAAACCCACATACCTTAACTTTGGAGATTTTAGACCCACATACCTCAACTTTGGAGATTTCCTTGGTGAAGACTTGATTGAGAACTTGCAGCTTAAATGAAATCTTTAGATCCAGAATGAGTTTAGAATGCTAGAATTTAGGTGAAATATTTTGTTTAAGTGTTTGAGAGGGTACTGGGGAATGTCTTGTATGATATGAGGTTGAAAAATCACTAAGTGTAGGTGTTTTTATGCTTGGGAAGAGTTAGGCGCAAGACCCAAAGACCTTGGACCGAACAAGAAACAACTGGCGATATTTAACACTGGTCCGCCCCTGGCGCCACTAGATAAGGAACTTTCGGAAAAATGAAATGTTTATATGGTTACTCTAAAATCAGGGCTAGACCCATTATCCACTTAATTTTGCTCCTTGTTCATGAATATGAAGTCAAATTTTTGATATTACGCATGGATTTTGAGATATATGGAAATTATTAATATGAGCATTTCCAAGGCATATTTTTGTACACCTTTTTTTTGGGGTCATTTCAATATCTCCTCCTTGGGAACTTTCATCCATAAATGTCAAAGAAACGTACATAAGAAGGATAGTCATGACAAGATCATCCCAACAAGAATGCAACAATATAATTAAATATCATTTCAAAATTTCAACATAAGTGTCAAATCACTATGAACTTGTCAACATAAGCATGAATGTATGTCAATGACATAAAGGCTGATACCTAAGACATGAAATCACATAGAGACTTAGAATTAGCACTTAGGCTTGAGTAGAATGGAGGAGATAGGAATACCACTTTTGCATGTCCTCCTTGGCTTCTCATGTAGCACTATTAACTTGTTGGTTTCTCTAAAGGACCTTGACAGAAGCAATCACCAACCTTAAATTCTAGATCCCTTCTCCTCACATCGGTATAGGACTTTTGATGACTTTGGGATGTTTTCAATCTTTCTCTTATCAACCTTACCTTCTTCATGGCCTTTATAACTAGATCTAGACCCAACAAGGCCATCTCCCCTTCGTCGAACCATCTAACCAGGGGACCTATAAGCTCAACCATAGAGAGCCTCAAAAGGATCCATACCAATGCTAGAATGGTAGCTATTGTTGTAAGCAAACTCAATGAGTAAAAGATGATCATCCTAACTACCCGTAAACTCCAATACACAAGCTCTAAGAATATCGTCAAAAGTTCGTATAGTTCTTTCGTCTTCGCCATCCGCTTGAGGGTGAAAGGTCGTACTAAGCTTTACTGTGGTACCAAGACCTCTTTGAAAGGACCTCCAAAAGTGAGAAGTGAGTTGAGCACCATGATCTGATATGATAGACAAGGGCAGCCTATGTAATCTAACCAATTCATGAATGTACAATTTGGCATAATCTTCTGTACCATAAGTAGTCTTAACAGGTAGAAAATGAGCCGACCTTGTCATTCTATCAACCACAACCCAAATAAAAATAAAACCCTTTCTATTCTTAGGCAACCCAACCATAAAATCCATATTGATTTCCTCCTATTTCCAAGTAGGAATCTCTATATCTTGGGCTATGCCAACTGAACTTTGATGCTCGGATTCACTTTTTGGCAATTATCTCAACTGGATATAAACTTAGCAATATCTCTCTTCATACTACACTACCAAAACACTTCCCTCAAATCACTATACATTTTTGTGGAACTAGGGTGAATAGAATAGGAAGAATTATGAGCATCATTTAAAATCTTCTTCTTCAAGTCATCAACATAGGGCACACATAATCTACCTTGGTACGTAATTGCACCATCTCCCCCTTGGGAGAAATCCTCCACCCTACCATCTATCACCAAGGCCTTCAATTCTAGCAAGGCAGGGTTAAGATCTTACCTTGCCTTCACTTCCTCAGTCAATGAAGATTTGGAACCATCAACTACCACAACCCCACCATTATCAACCTCCTCCAACCTAACTCCAAATCTAGCCAACCGATGAACCTATCTAGCCATTTCCTTGCCACTATCATCAACATGAGCTAGGCCACCCATAGACACCCCACTAAAAGTATTGGCCACAACATTAGCCTTACTAAGATGATAATGCACACTCATATCATAATCCTTAAGAAGCTCTAACCACCTTCATTTTCTCAAGTTGAGGTCTTTTTGGGTGAACACATATTGGAGATTCTTATGATCGGCAAACACATCAACATGCACCCTATATAAGTAATGACGCTAAATTTCAAAGAAAATACCATGACGGTCAACTTAAGATCATGGGTAGGATAACTCTTTTCATATACCTTAAGTTGTCTACAGGCATAGCCTATCACCTTACTATTTTGCATCAATACACAACCCAAACCAATTCTTGAGGCATGCCAATACACAACAAACCTTTCTAACACTTTTGATAGTAACAAGATAGGAGCGGAGACAAGGTTATATTTCTAGGTTTAGAAACTCTTTTCATACTAATCAGTCCACACAAATTTAGACTTCTTTTGAGTCAACTTTGTCATAGGAGAAGTAATAGAAGAGAACTCACTCACAAACCTTTGGCAATAACCCGTTAAGCCCAAGAAGCTTCTAATATCAGATGGAATCAAAGGTCTAGGCCAATTTCTAATCAGTTCCATCCTTTTAGGATCCACCTTAGTACCATGCCCCGACATCACATGACCTAGGAAGGCAATTTCTTTCAACCAAAACTCATATTTCTCATAATTAACATACACATTTCTAAAAAGGATCTTTACATAACATAGGATCAATAGCTATTGTACTCGGAGTTGAGGACTTACCATGTATGCTTCAAAGATAGTACTAGCAACATGGAGGAGGAGGATCAAGTGGAGCTCCAATTCCTACATGGTAACATCATGTAGACATAGAGTATGCATTAGCATGTTTGAATATACTAAGTATGTTGGATGCAATGCAACAAGAGATTGGCAACATAAGCAAAATGCATACATATATCAATGGATGAGCATAATAACAATATGGCATGCATGAATGATGATTGAAGTAAAACATGCTTATATAGAACATATTACATGTGTAGGAAGTGACTATCATAATAGAGACCAAGGCCTATCACTCCCTTGGCGAGGCAATTGAGGTACAAACCTCCCAACATGGTTGGATAGGCCTACCACCCCTCGAACGAGGTCATTGAGGTACAAATCCTCCAACATGGTTGCATAGGAGTACTACCCTTAAAGAGAGGTAATTGGGGTATAAACCCCCCAACATGGTTGTTCGAGCCTACCACCCCCCGAACAAGGTGTTATCAACTTGCAACACTATAGATACTATTAATGAAATTCACACATATATATACAGTCCTTTCATCATCATAAAGTCACTTAACTCATATGTTTGTGTTAGACCTTCAATAATTCAAGAATTCATAATCGAATGTTTTATAAAACACTTTGTGTTTGTATAAAATTAGTACAAACTCATGCAATTCAAGGGTGAAATCATATGAGCAAAATCAACAAAAACCCCCCACCAACACTTGGTAATAACCAAATACAAGATACATCAAAACTCCACATCAAATTACATAATAGATCATAGATTTATAGCTTAGAACATGCTTAAAAAGTCACAATTTTATGAAACTCCAACATAGTTTATGACTAAATTTATAGTAAATAAGACACATACGTAAAATCAACTTAGAAACATGCAATTTATGTAAAAAGGATGGTTGGGCACCATGTGTGAAAGGACCCAACGATTGAAACCCACATACCTCAACTTTGGAGATTTACTTAATGAAGAATTGATTGAAAACTTGCACCATGTATGTAATCCTTAGATCTGGAATGAGTTTGTAATGACAGAATTTGAGTGAAATTTTTGTTCAAGTATTTGAGAGGATATTGGAGAATGTCTTGTATGATATGAGGTTAAAAAATGACTAAGTATAGGTATTTTTATGCATGGGAAGGCTTAGGCCCAAGACCCAAAGGACTTGGACAAAACAAGAAATAACTGGCAAACTTTAACTCTAGTTCGTGTCTTGGCTGCGTCGTGCTAGGGATGCAGATCGACACTAGATAATAAGTTTTTGGGAAAATTAAATTTTGATCTGATTTCTCTAAAATCAGGTTTTGATACATTTTTGACTCAATTTTTCCCCTTGATCACGAATGTGAAGTTAGATTTTTGATATCACACATGAATTTTGAGATATATGAAATTACGAATATGGACATTTCTGAGGCACATTTTTGGGCACTTTCTTTTTGGGTCATTTCAATTGGTGAAAGTTCATGCAATCTGTGGAGATAAGAGATCAAATTGGTAACACAAAAACCTATATACCAGACTTGGCCATTGAGGCTCCAGTTATTTAGAGACAAGATACAACTGAACTATATACAATAAGGCTACAAAGCCTCTATATGATAACATAGGTCGGGACAGACCCCGCTTACTTTGAACTATTATATAATAAAAAATGCATTTACTAACAACTCATTAAAGCCCTGGATCAACTTAGAGCTCACCAAAAGTAGCTAGGTCTTGAATGCACCTATACTGGCAGTCTACTCGCTAGAGTACCTTTTGTCATAACCCAAGCCTAGGGCCTAGACGTGAAATGGTGCATGGGGAACCTGAACGGACCCCAAGCAAGATCTTAACATATCATTAGACATCCTTGGTCACGAAAACAATAAAATACAATAAGAGAGAGTAAATAGGGACAAAAGGGGCTAAGGACAACTTTTATATCATAATCAACAAGAGTCAAAGCTCAAAACATAATGCAAACATGTCCAATAACACATCTAAAACTTAGATATTTAGTGGGGGCCAAGATAAGCTACCGGGCTCACCCTCATAGTCAACATTTGGATGAAAGAAAGATAGTCTTAAAATATATCATGAGATCATACGCATCATTCCCAAAATGGAGGATACACCAAAGAGCTTAAGACATATCATACTAAACACGTGGAGGAGGAGGATCATGTGGGGATCTGGTTCCTACTTAGTGACATCATGTAGGCATAGAGTATGTATTAGTATGTTTGAATGTACTAAGTATGTAAGATGCAATGCAATAAGTGATAAGCACCATAACAAAATGCTTAACATAGGCAATAAATAAGCTTATAACAATATGGCATATATGAATGATGCTTGAAATAAAATCATGCTTATATTTAGATTATAATACAAGTGTAAGGAGTGACCACTATTAATGCAATCCAAGGCCTACCACCACCTTAGAGAGGCGCATGAGGTATAAACCCCTTCATGAGATTGATAAGGTACAAATCCCCCTACAAAGTTGTTGAGGTGCAAACCCCCCAACGAGGTTATCAATATATAAACCCCTTGACAAGGTTGCAAGGGTCTGCCATCTCCTTAGAGAGACGATTAAGGTACAAACCCCCCAATAAGTTTACCCAAGCCTACAACCTCTCGAGTGAGGCTTCGTCATCCCAAACATTGTAGAGATAATATCATATTGATATATTGTTTTCATCATCATCATCATATACATACATTTCTTTCATCATCATAAAGTGATCCAACTCATAAGACATGCATTGGACCTTCCATTCCAAAAGAAATCATAATCCGAACCTTTTATCGAACACTTGGGGGGGTGTAGTTCTAGTGTAAAACTATGCAATTCAAGAGTGAAATCATGCTATAAAATTCAATGTATAACATTCGCTAGATACTTGATAACACCATCAAGTAATATACATCAAAACCCTTCATTAAATCTCTCAATATATCTTGGCTTCATAGCTTAAAATATGCTAAAACAGTCACAATTTCATAAACCCCCAACATAATGTGCAGTGAAATTCATAATAAATAAGACACATGAGTAAATCAACTTTAAATCATGCAATTTTAGGTAAGAAAGAGCGTGGGTATCATAGGTGAAAGGAACCGATAAAAGAAACACACATACCTTAGCATAGGAGAATAGCTCGATGAAGATTGGAGATGGAGACTTGAAGCTTGAATGATAACCTTAGAATCCGAATGAGTTTTCAGACTTGAATTTAGGAGTTAAATATTTGGCTAAGTGTTTGAATGAGTATTCAGAAATCTTTAGAATGATATGAGGATGAAAAATGGCTAAGTATTGGTATTTTCATGTTTGGGAACACTTAGGACCAAGACTAAAAGCCTTGGACCAGACTAGAAAAACTTCCCAAAAGTAACACTGTGGCACACCCTTGGCTTGTTGCAGCAGGGCGCGAATGCACACTGAAAATCGTACTTTTGCGATTGCAATTTTCAAATTTTGCTATGGTAGCTATTATCTTGGGGTTAGACCGATTTCCCACTAAATTTGACCCCCTAAATAAGAATATGAAGTCATATTTTTGATTTTCTGCACGAATTTTGAGATATATGAAAATTACAATTTCGGACACTTTCGAGGTACATTGTCGGACACTTTTTAGGGTCATTTCAATATCGCCCCCTTGGGAACATTCTTCCCTGAATGTCAAAGAAACATATATAAGAGACATAAATATGATAATTTCTTCCCACATAGAGATGCAACATTGCACTTAAACATCATTTCCAAAAATCTCATCATAAGTGTAAAATCATCATGAACTTGTCAATTTAAACATAAATGTGTGCAATGACATGAGGGCTGAACTTAAGACTTTAGATTATCTAGAGGACTTAAATCAATACCTTATAGTTGAATGGAGTGGAACAGGTAAGGATATTTCGTTTGCATGTTCGCTTCGGCCTCCCAAGTAACACATTCAACTTGTTGATTCCTATAAAGGACCTTAACGGAAGCCACATCCTTGTTCGTCAACCTCTTCACTTGTCTATCCAAAATCTGAGCTGGAACCTCTTCATTGGTCAAATTATCTTCAACAATTCCCACAATATCAAGTGGCACATTAGTATTAGGGTCACCCACATACTTCCTCAATATAGACACATGAAAGACTGGATGAACCAACTCAATTTAACTAGGAAAATCCAACCCGTAATCCACCTTACCAATTCTGCTCATCAACTTACAGGGACCTATATATATAGGATGAAAATTGATCTTCTTATAAAAATGAACTAAACCCTTCATGGATGATACCTTTAAATAGACCTAATCATCGACCTTAAACTCAAGCTCCCTCCTAACATCGGTATAAGACTTTTGGTAAACTTTGGGCTATCCTCAACGTTGCTCTAATCATCCTTACCTTCTCCATAGCATACACAGCTAGATCTAAACTCAACAAAGCTATCTCTCCAACCTTAAACTGCCAAATCGGGGATCTACAATGTCTATAATAGAGAGCTTTAAAAAGAGTCATTATGATGCTAGAATGATAGCTATTGTTATATGCAAGCTCAATCAATGGAAGATGATCACCCAAACTACCCTTGAGCTCTGATACACAAGCTCTAAGCATGTCCTTAAGTACTTGGATAGTTCTTTAGGCTTAGCTATCCATTTGACGATGAAAGGCCGTACTAAGCTTTACCTTGGTTCCGAGGCCTTTTTGGAAGGACCTCCAAAAGTGTGAAGTGAATTATGCACCATGATCCAATATGATGGACCGAGAAACCCCATACAATCTCACCAGATCATTAATTTACAACCTAGCATAATCTTCAGCCCCATATGTAGTCTTAATAGGTAGAAAGTGAGCTAATTTTGTCATCCTATCAACCATAACCTAAATGGAATCAAATCCCTTCCTAGTCTTGGGCAACCCAACCACAAAATCCATATTAATCTCTTTCAACTTCCAAGTAGGAATCTCTATGTCTTGGGTTAGGCCACCCAACCTTTGATGTTCAGCTTTGACTTGTTGGCAACTATGGCAACCGAATACAAATTTGGCAATGTCCCTCTTCATGCCTCCCTATCAATACACCTCTCTAAAATCTCTATACATCTTAGTAGATCCTAAGTGAATAGAGTAAGAAGAACCATGAGCCTCACCAAGAATATTTTCCTTTAAGCCATCAACACAAGGCATACACAACCTACCTTGGTACCTAAGGGAACCATCTCCCCCTTCGGAGAAAACCTCCACCTTACCATCCTTTACCAATGCCTTCAATTCTATCAATGAGGGATCAAGATCTTGCTTAACTTTTACCTCTTTAATCAATGAACATTTATAACCACCTTCAATAACAACAACACCCTCTCCCAACCTAACGACCAATCTAGCCAACCGATGGACTTCTCTAGCCACTCCTATGCCACCATCATCAATATGAGCGAGGCTACCCATCGACACCTTACTCAAAGCATCTACCAAAACATTAGCCTTATTAGTATTGTAATGCACACTCATGTCATAGTCCTTAAGAAGTTCTAACCATCTCCTTTGTCTCAAGTTGAGATCTTTTTGAGTAAATACATATTGGAGACTTTTATGATAGGTGAGCATATCGATATGCACCCCATACAAATAGTGACGCTAAATCTTTAATGCAAATACAATTGCTGGCTAACTCAAGATCATATGCAAGATAATTCTTTTCATGCACCTTGAGTTGTCTAGAAGCATAGGTTATGACCTCATCATTTGTATCAATAGACAACCCAAACCAACTCAGGAAGCATCATAATACAAAACAAATCCCTCTAGCCCTTTAGGTAATGATAATCTAGGAACGAACACAAGCTTGTCTTTCAATATTTGAAACTCCTTACATATTCATTGGACTATAAAAAATTGGCTTTCTTTTGAGTCAACTTTTTCTTAGGTAAAGCAATAGAAGAAAACTCATTCACAAACCTCTGATAGTAACCCACTAAGCCCAAGAAGCTCCTAATATCTGACTAGGTCAATGGTCTAAGCCAATCTCTAATCACATCATCATCATATACATACATTGATTTCATCATCATAAAGTCATTCAACTTATAATACATGCATTGGACCTTCAATTCCTCAAGAAATCATAATCCAAATATTTTATCAAACATTTGGCGAGTGTGCAGTGCTAATGTAAAACTATGCAATTCAAGTGTGAAATAAAACTATGAAGTTCAATATAAACCATCTATAGATACTTGGTAACACCTTCAAGGAATATACATCAAAATCCTGCATCAAATATCTACAGAAATCTTGGTTTCATACCTCAAAACATGCTTAAACAGTCATAATTTCGTAAACCCCTAACATAGTGAGTAAAAGAGAGCTTGGGTGTCATAGGTGAAAGAAACCTATGAAAGAAACCCACATACCTTAGCCTTGGAGAATGGATTGATGGATATTGGAGATGGAGATTGAAGTTTGAATGATAACCTTAGAATCCGGATGAGTTTTGAGACTTAAATTTAGGAGTAAAATATTTGGCTAAGCATTTGAATGGGTATTGAGAAATGTTTAGAATGATATGAGGGTGAAATACGGCTAAATATATGTATTTGCACATGTGGAAATGCTTATGCCCAAGACTAAAAGCTTCGAACTACAAAAACTTCCAAAAAATAACATAGTGGCGGACCCTTGGTGCATCGCGCCAGGGGCGGATACTTGAAATCGCATTTTTGTTATTTTCAAATTTTTCTACAGTAGCTCTTAAATTGGGGTTAGACTAATTCCCCACTCAATTTGACTCTTTGAACAAGAAAATAAAGTTAAACTTTTGATATCACGCACGAGTTTTGAGATATATAGATAATATGATTTCGAGCACTTTCGAGGCATATTTTCAGGCACTTTTTGGGGTTTTCAGCTGTACTAGCATGAATTGCAGTGTCCCCCCAAAAGGATGTTAGTACAAAATAATGTACTGAATATGTAAGGCAATATCATATGTAAAATGAGAATTTTAGTGAAATGAAGTAGCAATACATGAATGCACGTATTAAAATAAAAGATAACCTTTGATATACTTGCGGAGCCATGCTTATTACATTCTTTTATTTACTCTTTAGTGATTTATAATTTCTTTTAGACTTGTAACACAAATGCCCAGTTGATCAGTGGTAGAAGAGGATGATCCATGCTAGGCATTGTAACCCTTGAGACGCTATCCTCATAATTGAACAAAAATGGGGCAAACCCATGCTAGGGTCTCGCCCCTAGGCTTCCACCCACACACTTATAACACTATTTTAGGTCATTTTAATACTTTGAGATTGTTACTCTCGTGGTCATAATAAATTTTGGAGGTGTGGAACTATGCATCAGTAATATAAGATAGGACAATGGTCATTTAAGGTAGCACCATAACTGAAAGAACCCTAAAAAGTGTTCGAAAATGTGCCTTGAAAGTGCCCTGAATTGTAATTTTTGTCTAGCTCAAAATCCATGCGTGATATAAAAAATTTGACTTCATATTCTTGTTTAGGGGGTCCAAATTGGGGGCAAAAGCGTCTAACCCTAATTGAAGAGCGAAATATTAGCAACTATGAAATTTCAAGAATGTAAATTCCAGTGGCAAATCCACACTGCTTCCACGATGCGCCATAGTACAAAAGGTTGCCTATTTTGTTTAACTCGGTCCAAGACTTTTAAGTCTTGGGCCGAAGTGTTCCTAAACGTGAAAATCTTAACAATTTTTCATCCTCATGTCATCCTAAACATTCCCCAATACTCACTCAAATATTTAGCCAAATTTTTCACTCCTAAGGATTTCTATTAAGGTTCTTCTTCAATCTTTAAGTCTCCATCTCCAATCCTCACCAAGTTCATCTCCAAGCTAAGGTATGCCAGATTCTTTTATAGATCCCTTTGAACCATGATACCAAAGCGCCATTTACTAAAAATTGCATGATTTATAGTTGATTTACTCAGGGGTCTTATCTATTATGAAAATCACTGCACACATTATTGAGCTTATGAAATTGTGACTGTTTTACTATGCTTGGAGCTATGAAGCAAGGGTATATTGTTAGAATTGATGAAGGGTCTTGATGTATGGTGTGAGAGGGTGTTACAAAGTATCTATTGATGGCTTTACACTCATTTTTCTAGCATGTTTTCTCTATTAAATTTTATGGTTTTATACTAGCATTATACACCCTCTAAGTGTTTGACAAAATGTCTAATTGTGGATTCTTGAGAAATTAAAGGTTTATTACATGTCTTATGAGATGAATGACTATATAATGATAAAATGATGATAGAATGATGATGTATTGGTGATGGAAAGAAAAGTATGTAAATCATGATAAAAGGAGTGTTTATATATATATATATATAGTGTTTGGTATGACCAAGCCTTTCTCGGGGGGTTCTAGGCCCGGGTAACCTATGGAGGGGTTGGTACCTCGGTCGCCTAGCTCATCGAGTGGTAGGCCCGGGTGACCTTGTTAGGAGATGGTACCCATCAACCTTGATAGGTGGTTTGTACTCTATCAGCCTTTATGGGGCTTAGTACTCTATCAACCTCGGTGGGGGGTTTATACTCCATCAACGTATGAAGGGGTTAGCACCTGATACATATATACAAGGTGCTAGTAGGCCTTGGCTTAAACTAAAATGGTCAATTCTTACTCTCATGTTATGACCCATATAAGCATGGTTTTACTTCAAGCATCATTCATACATGTCATATTGGTAGCATGTTATTCATTTCTTATGATTATGCATTTTTCCTATGATGTCCAACTCTTGTTGCATTGCATCCTACATACTTAGTATATTTAAACACACTAACACATACTCTATGCCTATATGATTTCACTATGTAGGAACCAGTGCACCACTTGATCATCTTCCTCCTCCATGTGACTATAAGGATGATCCCAATTGCTTTGTCTTGACCCCCGCTCTTATCTATATATTAGAGGTGTTATTGGACATATTTTGTACCTATGCTATGAGCTTTGACTCTATTGACTCTTAAAGTTCATGACATGGATGTTACCCTTAGTCCCTATTCCCCATATTTAAATTTATCTCTTATTGTCATTCTAATATTTTTCATGACCAAGGATATGTAATGATATGCTATGAGGCTTGTTTGGGGTTCCTTCATGTTGCCCATTAGCCTATTGCATCTAGGACCTAGGCTTGGGTCATGACAAAGGTTGTATTAGAGCATTAGGTTGTTAAATCCTCAAAGTCCAACACACCGCATGGATTAGAGTCTTATTCATGGTTGTGTTATGTGCCATAACTCTGAGTAAAAGGCTATGAGATGTGTTAGGAAATATTTCCCCTCTTCATGTTCTAAGTCATGCTATAGAGTTGAAGTAAGCTTTTTTCCCCCTAATGATTTCTCTTTGCTATGCTAGATCATGCCTAATATGAGGGGAAGATGACCCTGCATGCCCGAGGAGCAACTAGCCACTAGATAGCGTAGGGATGCTCTCACCTTGATTGCGTAAGTAGTGGCTAATCAAGCCAACTAAGGAGCCTAAGCCCCTCATGATTTTACACCAGCTTCTCGGGCGAGAGACTTTATGAGAATGAATCCCCCAGAATTTCATGGGTCAAATGTGAGTGAGCACCCCCAAGAGTTCATTGATGAGGTCTAAAAAATTTTATCTATCATGGGTGTTGGGCCAAATGAAAAGGCGGAGTTTGCAGTGTACCAACTCAAAGGGGTAGCTCAAATATGGTACAATCAATGGATGGATGAGAAGGGAGTTGGCTATGTGGTACTTTGGGAGGTGTTCAAGATGGCTTTCGTTAATAGGTTCTTCTCTCTTTAGCTAAGCGAGGCTAAGTTGGTAGAATTTATGAATTTGAGACAAGGGTCCATGAGTGTGAGGGAGTATGCCCTCAAGTTTACCCAACTTTAAAAATATGCTCCACATTTGATAGCCAACTCAAGATCTATGATGAACAAATTTGTCATGGGTGTTTTTTACTTAGTTAATGATGAATGCTGGTTCGCCATATTTAATTGACATGGCCTTGTCATGGTTGATGACCAATGCCGAACAAATGGAAGAGAAGAAATTGAGGAAGAGAAGGGGGAACGAGTCCAAAAGGGCCCATTTTGAGGGTATGTTCCAAAGTAGTGGTTGGTTCCATCAAGGCAAAAGGCCTACTCATGCATTTGATAAGAGGGTTACAAATGATCTTTCGAGAACCCAAGGTGTTAAGGGTGTGACTTCTATTGATGTGTGTCCGAAGTGTAGTAAGGGTCATGGTGGCCCATGTTTGAAGAATACCAGTACTTGCTATGGTTGTGGGCAGTTGGGTCATAAGTCTATAGATTGCCCTCAAAATCGCAACAAGGTAAAGGAGGTTCGTCCACAAGGTGCTAATATGGTCCCATTAAGGACAGGCGGCTGACAAGATGGTGCCCCAAGGCACAACCAGTTCTACGCTTTTCATAAGAGGCAAGAGGTTAATGAAGTGCCTGATGTTGTTACTGGTATGTTGAAAATCTTTGACTTTGATGTGTATGCATTGATTGATCTGGGTGCCACCTTTTATTTTGTTACCCCCTTTGTTGGCCAAAAGTTCCATATTGACCCCGAGTTATTGCATGAGTCATATGAAGTGTCTACTCCTATTAGTGCATCTATTATTGCTAGGAAGTTTTATAGAAGTTATCCTATTTACATATTACATAAAATTTTGCCGTATGATCTTGTTGAGTTAGAGATGATGGATTTTGATATCATTCTTAGGATGGATTGGTTGCATGCCTATTATGCTTCTATTGATTGTAGAACCCATAGGTCAAGTTTCAATTTCCAAATGAGCTCATCCTTGAGGGAAAGTCAAGATGTGGTGGTCAAGGGTAGATTCATCTATTGTATTAAAATCCATAAGTTGATCTCTAAGGGCTATCTTTACCATCTTGTGAGGGTTAGGGATGTGGAGTCTAAAGTCCTTTCCATAGAGTCGGTTCTAGTTGAAAATGAGTTTCTTGATGTCTCCCCAAATGACCTTCCCAGTGTTCCTCCTGAAATGAAAATAGACTTTGGCATAAACCTCCTCCCCGATACTCAACCCATTTTTATTCCTCATTACTGTATGGGCCTGATAAAGTTAAAGGAACAATTGAGTTACTTGTTGGAGAAGGGATTTATTAGACCTAGCCAATCACCTTAGGGTGCTCCAGTGTTGTTTGTGAAAAAAAAGGATAGGTCCCTTAGGATATGTATTGGCTACCTCCAACTCAATAGGGTCACCATCAAGAATAGGTATCCTATTCCAAGGATTGATGATTTATTTGACCAATTGCAAGGGACTAGCCATTTCTCTAAGATTGATCTTTGGTCAAGGTATCATCAAGTGAAAGTGAGGGAGTGTGATATTCCCAAGGTGCCCTTCCAGACTAGATATGGGTATTATGAGTTTGTTGTGATGTCCTTGGGTTGACTAATGCATCGGCCATCTTCATGGACCTAATGAATAGGGTCTTTAAATCATACTTTGATTCTTTTGTTATGGTCTTCATTAATGTCATCTTCATCTATTCTCGTGGTGAGGAGGAGCATAGGGCTCATTTGAGGGTTGTGTTGCAAAGTTTGAGAGAGGGGCAATTGCATGCTAAATATGAAAAGTATGAATTATGGTTGAGGGAGGTTGCCTTCCTAGAACATGTGGTGTTGGGGAATAGTATTAAGGTAGATCCAAAGAAGACTGATGTGATTAGAAATTGGCCTAGACCATTGACCCCATTAAGTATTAGGAGTTTCTTGGGCTTAGGGGGCTACTATTAGAGGATCATGAATGGGTTCTCTTCTATTGCTTCCCTTATGATAAAATTGACAAAAAAGAAGGTTAAGTTTGCGCGGACCAATGAATGTGAGTAAAGCTTCCAAACCTTGAAACATAAGCTTGTGTTGGCCTCTATATTGTCACTATCGGATGGGGTTAAGGGATTTGCTATATATTGTGATGCTTCTCGGGTTGGGTTTGGGTTGTATGTTAATGCAAACTGGTAAGGTCATAGCCTATGCTACAAGACAACTCAAAGCACATGAAAAGAACTACCCTACCCATTATCTTGAATTACCCGCCCTTGTGTTTTCATTAAAGATTTGGCATAATTACTTTTATAGGGTGCATGTTGATGTGTTCACCGATCATAAGATCCTCCAATATGTCTTTACTCAAAAGGATATCAATTGAGACAAAAGAGATGGTTAGAACTTCTTAAGGACTATGTTCGGGTAAGGCAAATATGGTGGTGGATGCCTTGATTAAGGTGTCTATGGGTAGCTTAGTTCATGTTGATGGTAGTGAGAAGGAGATGGCTAGGGAGGTGCATCGGTTGGCTAGGTTGGGAGTTAGGGTGGAAGAGGATTGTAATAGGGGTGTAGTGGTTGCTGATGGTTCTAAGTCTTTCTTAATTGAGTGGGTAAAGGCAAAACAAGATCTTGACCCTACCTTGCTAGAGTTGAATGCCTTGGTCAGAGATGGTAAAATGGAGGTTTTCTCCCAAGGGGGAGATGGTGACTTTAGGCACCAAGGTAGGTTATGTGTACCATGTGTTGATGGTTTGGTAGAACGGATCCTTGATGAGGCCTATAACTCTTCTTATGCTATCCATCACAGTTCCAACAAAATGTATAGAGACTTGAGGGATATGTATTGGTGGGGAGGCATGAAGAAGAATATTGCCGAATTTATTTTCGATTGTCATATTTGTCAATAAGTCAAAGCTGAACATTAAAAGCTGGGGGGCCTAACACAAGACATTGAGGTTCCTACTTAGAAGTTGGAAGAGATAAATATGGATTTTGTGGTTGGGTTGCCCAGGACTAGAAAGGGTTTTGATTCCATTTGGGTGGTGGTTGATAGGATGATAAATTGGGCTTGCTTTTTACCGGTTAAGACCACATATATGCATGATGATTATACAAGATTGTACATTCATGGCATGCTTATGGGGTTCCTTTGTCCATCACATTGGATCGTGAGGAACAATTTACTTCATATTTTTAGAGATCTTTCCAAAGGGGCCTTGGTACTAGAGTAAAGCTTTTTACGGCCTTCCACCCTCAAACGGATGACCAAGCCAAGAGGACCATCCAAACCCTTGAGGATGTGCTTAGGGGATGTGTGTTGGAGCATAAAGGTAGTTGGGATGACTTATTTCATTGATTGAATTTGTGTACAACAACATTTATCATACTAGTATTGGTATGGCTCCTTTTGAGGCTCTCTATGGGGTATGTTGTAGATCATCGGTTGGTTGGTTTGATGTTGGTAAAGTAGCTTCGTTGGGACTAAATCTGGTTATGGAAGCTCTTTAGATTGTTAGGATGATTAGATAAAGGTTGAAGACGGCCTAAATCCGCCAAAAATCCTATGCCAATAGGAGAAGAAGAGACCTCAAATTCAAAGTTTGTGATTAGGTCTACCTAAAGGTTTCATTCATGAAGGGTGTGGTCTATTTTGGTGAGAAGGCAAAGTTGAGCCCAAGATATGTTGGTCCTTATAAGATCATGATGAGGGTTGGCAAGGTAGCCTTGAGTTGAGGTTGCCTAGTGACATGGAATTGGTGCATCTGGTGTTACATGTGTCTATGTTGGGGAAATATGTGGGTGATCTAAATGCCATTGTACCTGATATTGTGGGTGTTGTTTAGTATAATTTGACAAATGAAGAGGTTCCAGTTCAGATCTTGAATATTCAAGTGAAGAGGTTGAGAAACAAAGAGGTGGCTTCCATTAAGGTCCTTTGGAGGAATCAACAAGTTGAGAGTGCTACTTGGGAGGCCGAAAAGGACATGCAAAAGAGATATCCTTACCATTTCCACTCCACTCAAGCCTAAGGTGTTGATCGAAGTCCTTTTGGTGATCTCAAGTCTTAAGTTCAGCCCCCATGTCATTACATATGTTCATGTTCAAATTGACAAGTTCATATTGATTTTTCATTTATGATGCAGTTTTTCAAATAATGTTTAACTGCATTGTTGCATCTCTATGTGGGCTGAAGGTGTCATGCTTATGTCTCTCATATACGTTTCTTTGACATTCCGTGATGGATGATCCCAAGGGGGAGATATTGAAACGACCCCAAAAAGTGTCCGAAAATGTGCCTCAGAAGTGCCCAAAATTATGATTTCCATATATCTCAAAATCTATGCGCAATATCAAAAATTTGACTTCATATTCTTATTTAGGGGGTCAAAATTAGGGAAGAAAGGGTCTAACCTCGATTTAAGGGCGAAAGATTAGCAATTATGAAATTTCAAGAATGGAAATTCTAGTGAAGCAATACGCCACAGTACGAAAAGTGGCCTATTTTTTAAACTCGGTATAAGACTTTTAATTCTTGGGCCTAAGTATTCCCAAACGTGAAAATGCCTACATTTAACCATTTTTCACCATTATATCATCCTAAACGTTCCTCAATACTCACTAAAATACTTAGCCAAATTTTTATCTCTTAAATTCAAGTCTCAAACCCTCATTTAGAACTAAGGATTTCCTTCAAGGTTCTTCTTCAAGATTCAAGTATCCATCTCCAATCTTCACCAATTTCATCTTCAAGCTAAGGTATGTGGGTTTTTCCATGGGTTCCTTTGAGCCATGATACCCAAGATCTTTTTACTCAAAATTACATGATTTATAGTTGATTTACTCATGGGTCTTATCTATTATGAAAATCACTGCACACTATGTTTGGTTCATGAAACTGTGACTGTTCTACTATGTTTGGAGCTATGAAGCAAGGGTCTATTGTGAGAATTGATGATGAGTCTTGATGTTTATCTTGAGAGGGCATTAGGAAGTATCTATTGTGGCTTTACACTGACTTTCCTAGCATGGTTTCACTCTTGAATTGCAAGATTTTATACTATCATTAAGCACCTTCTAAGTGTATGATAAAGTGTGCGGTTGTGGATTCTTAAGGAATTGAAGATCCAATGCGTGTCTTGTTATATGAATAACTATATGATGATGAAATGATAATGAAATGATAACAGAATAATGATGGATTAATGATGAAAAGGAATGTATGTATATGATGATGCAAGGAGTATCTGTGTGTGTGTATATATATATATATATATATATATATATTATTTGGGATGATGAAGCCTTGCTGAGTGGCTGTAAGCCTGGGTAACCTATCGAGGGGTTAGTAACTCGATCACCTAGCTCGGGGGATTATAGGCCCGGGTAAACTTGTTGGGGGTTGGTACCCATCAACCTTGATGGGGGTTTGTACTCTATCAAACTTGATGGGGGGTTAGTACTCCATCAACTTCGGTGAGGGTTTTGTACTCCATCAAACTCATAAAGGGGTTAGTACCTCATGCACCTATCCATGGGGGTGGTAGGCCTTGGATTGTACTAAAATTGTCACTACTTACACTCGTATTATGACCTATATAAGCATGATTTTCCTTCAAGCATCATTCATACATGTCATATTAGTAGTATGCTATTTATTGCTTATGATTATGAATTTTTCTATGATGTCTAACTCTTTTTGCATTCCATCCTACATAGTCATTCAAACATTCTAATGCATACTCTATGCCTACATGATATCACCATATAGGAACTAATATACCACTAGATCCTCCTCCTCCTCCATGTGGCTAGTATGACTTTTTTCAAGCTTGTTGGTGAGTCCTCCATTCTGGGGACGTTAATTATGATCTCTTGCTATGTATTAAGGCTTCTCTTTGACTTATGTATTGACAATAAAGGTGAGGCTGATTGTTTTGTCTTGGCTCCCGCTCTTATCTATGTATTAGAGGTGTTGTTGGACATGTTATATACCTATGCTATGAGCTTTGAATCTATTGACTCTTGATGTTCATGATAAGGAGTTACCCTTAGTCCTGATTCCCCTTCTTTCTTTTATCTCTTATTGTCAGTCTAATTATTTTCATGACAAAGGATGTGTAATGATATGCAATGAGGCTTGTTTGGGGTTCCTTCGGGTTCTCCATTCGTTGGTCATATCTAGGCCCTAAGGTTGGATTGTGACAATAACATAAGAATCAAATGCAACTTTGACGTACTACTTAGGAGTATAAATGAGACAATTGATTTTACATGTGAAAGTGGACTCCTCATGCTAGTGCTTGAAAGAGTAAAACTATAGATTTACGAATAATCAATACTGCCACTACTGGAATAGCACTTGGGAAGCTTACTAGTTGGTAGTGACGTGAGTTTTTTCATGCCAAAGGATATGCAATTGGATAGCCTTATATACCTTATCGTGCCACCTTGTTGTCATTGCAATGTAACCTCCCCTTTTTCCAAATAGTTATCTATAATTGAGTAGGCAATGAAACTAGTATTAGTAGTGAATAAACATATGTATGTAGTTCACTCACAGCCATAAATTATTCCTGGGTAGCAAGCCCGTAATTATCGAACTAAGGGTGTTCCTTCAACTTCTTCTCTAATTGTATTTGCAGTCACACCTTGTACCATCACATATAAAACAACCCCTAAATATTATAATGTAGTAGGAGCAATGTCAGCTTATGGTATCCAAGCATAGTCTTATGAGTTTCGCATACTAATATAGTTTAAATTCTAAAATGAGCACACAATGGAAGTTAAAGAGGGACTCACTTCCATGGCTTTCCCAACTCGTACAGCCTGCCAGTAAGCCTTCCCACAAGATTACCTCATGTAAAAAAGACCACTCCAACCTCATTTACACATACATAGTCCTCTAATTAACTCAAGAACAAGAGAGGGAGAAAAGTACAGTAACTTACCTTACTTGTGAGGGAATTTTGCTCTCTTAACTTATATCTTCCAAGGGTTGAACTCTCCTTCAATCCTAGCTTGAGATAAGGTATAATATTCAAGAATGCTAAAGTTTTTTATGGCTACTATATGAAGATAGAAGGGGAAAAAATAGAAACTTAGAAATCAGATTTTTGTCTCAAGTGTAAAATGGCTAAAAAGAGCTGGTTACATTCCTTTTTAAAGTGACCAACTTAGGCAAACTTTCTCCTAAATTTTTGGCAATATTTTACCAAGCAGGTGATACACCTACTTGGCCTTATAACTTGGACCTTTGTGGACCTCCACCTATTAAGCCTTGGCTGCCCATTCTTCCCTTTTTACTTCCTTTGGTTTGGGCCAGAATTGTAAAGTAAATGGTTAGTGACCTTGGGTCCTATAAGATAGCCCAACAAGTCTTAGTAGGTGGTGCACTTACTTGTCCCTTTAGACTTGTCAAGAAGTCTAAGCAAGCAACTCATTATCTTACTTCATTTTATAAATCTTAATGCTAGATATTGTGTCTTAATACTTCACTTTAGTCTTTCAACTCAAATAACATCTTACTATCTCGAATTTAGATGCTATCATTGAGTTCTAACTTGGACTAATACCCTCTAGAACATGAGGGATATCAGAACAACTCTCGATCCAATTCAAATTATCACCACTCTTCTAAAAGAAGCTTAGTCCTAGGTCAATACCATAAGCCTATGTCTAGTGTCATATATTTAGGAATAAGATATAGAAAATATAGTGTGTTACATTATGGTTTGGATTTATTAGTAGCAACCTAATATCATCCCAAAATGTGTCAATTTTTTGACATCCAAAGGCGACATTGGTTGGATTCATCATGGTCCGCTGGAAGTTGAATCTTTGTTCTATCTTTTCCGTAAAGATCCTCACTTGAACAAAGTAGTGAAAACCTTACTTCCATTCCTTAGCCTCATTATCTGACTGTATAGACAGGCCGGAGTTCAATTTAATAAAATACCAATATGGAGTGATGAGTCATGGAAATATGACTCTTGTGACACTTTAAACATATGATTTTTGCACTTTCTAGAGAAAGTTTAGTAGTTTTATGTGTGTCTTGTATTGATTTTTAGGAAAGTAGTAAAGGCATGGAGGAATGGGTGAAGTATAAGAAAATGAATGACAAAGACCTCAAGTGTTGGCATATGGAGACCTCCACGGTCTGTGTAGCATCACACGAATCGTGACAAGCCATGTGGACTTGGCCCAGAGGATGAAGCAAAGAATGGAATCAAGTGAAAGACCACAGGTGCCTTCAAGGCTCATGGGACACTCCATGGATCATGAGGGACACCGTGGCCTGACACTTGGCTAAACAATTGATGGTTGGAAGCATAACAAGGGGGTGGAGCAAAAATAAATTAAGGCACGTCCCATGGTCCCTTTCATGGACCGTGAGAACTGACACGATCTGTCAAGTTGACATGAAATTGAGGGATCACCATCTAATAATACAAGAATCATGCAAGTAGAGAGAGACAGGGCCCGTCACATGCTGTGTGATCAAGCACAGATCGTAATGTTAGCCGTGATGCTGAGGAACCCAGTAGATAACATGGAAAATCAATTAGGCAAGGGTCACGAACCATTTTATGGACATTGAACCCTCACGCCATCTAATAATACTGCACGTGAAGAAGTAAGAATAATTAAAGACCAAGTATTGTCTGACAAACCATTTCACAGTCCGTCTGAAGCCTCACAGGTTATGTAGTTACTCGTACCCATGCCGACCCCTATTTTCCTATTTTAAGTTGGATTACTTTTTACTTCTCTCTCTCTCTCTCTCTCTCTCTCTCTATATATATATATATATATATATATATATATATATATATATATATATA
>JAOTQJ010141018.1:0-12908 GCA_025642045.1 Solanum sejunctum
ACATTTAGAGCTCGGTAAAAATTCTCTGCCAGGACATTCCTCAGAATCTAAAGATCTAGTGCACTCCTCAGGTATCTATTAAACTACTCCTATGCATCAAGGATTAAATCACTAGGGAATTGCTTAAAATAGTGGATATGATCTTCCAACTTATGTATGTTTGGTTTAAGGAAATATCTCGTTATGAAGGCTCTCTGCAATTCTACCCAACTGGTGATTGAACTATATGGAAGCTTAGATGGCCATGATGTATCATTGCCCATAATAGATAATGGGAAGACACAGAGTCCCACAGCATCTATAGACAGATTTTGTGTTCCCATCATACTCTTACAAACAAATGGCACATTGTGTAGGTGGCTGTGTGGATCCTTTGATGCAAGCCCGCAAATAGCCCACAGTTCTGCAACATCTGAAGTAACCCACTCAAACTTTGTGTCTTCCGGTAGTGGTAGCAACACAATAGCTCTTGTTACCTCCATAGCATAGGATTCAACTTGTACTGATTCCTCTGGTAAGCATTGGAATTGAAATCCTGAGGTTGTGGAATATCCTCCAAAAGAGGTAGGTTCTCATTCCTATCTTCATCATTATTGTCATACGCCCAAATCGGTCAACAATATTAGAATCTGATAAATCGGACCAAATTGGTTTACTAATGGGATGCCCTAATACGGTACAAAAGTGTGCTTTAGCTAGTGATCCAATCAAAGGAATAATTGGAGCAAGGGTATCGAATTTCTTAATTGGATTATTTATTAGAAATGAATTTTTAAACATTTGACTACGTACCATTAAATGATTTAGTCGCACACTTGAAAGATAGCCCATAAAGTCACGGAAATGGTTGGATAATTGGTTTATATGGATCCTTCCTATGTGAAAGGACATAGAAAAATGACATTGCCTAATATTGACAAGGTAAAATTTCCATTTATTCATCAAAAAATATGTCGCTTTTGAAGCTAGAATTGATTTTCCTTCATACCAAATTTAATGCATCAAAGGATCCTTGAATAACCATAGGGTAACCTGAAAATCCTTAGCAATGACTTCTACAAGACATTCTATTTTTTCATAGAAATATCATTCAAGAAGGGCTCCAAAATATTTTGATCGTAAATGAAAAGATTATTTCCATAGAAAGATGAAAGTAGATTTGCATTCATATACATAAAAATTATTTAAGAATAAGAAGATTTTTCCATTTTTTTTTGGAAAAAGAGTAATCGGGGTTAACCGTATATTCGATTATAGTTTTATGATTCAGAGTATCCTTTCCTATTTGATCCCTTTGAATTCCATATTCGAAGTTACGATCGGATCTATTCATTAGAAAGAATTGATTCAATACATTTCTTATGTACCCATAGGTACTATATTGGATTTGAATCAGATTTCGGATCAATCTATATTGAGTGACTGCCTCCATTATGTTATTGCTAGCAAATACCATTATGTTAGCAACAGAAATCCTAAATTATGGAATTGTTGATTATGTAGCGGTTGACAAAAGAAAAAAGGCAAATGAAATGTACACAAATTACGCAAATCTATTGTGATTTGCGATTTTATCTTCGAATTAAATATTCTATTAAATAGAAGTAATTCACCATCATTTGCTTAGGATCAATCTATACGAACCTATCATATTATGTATATGATTCAACACGACAACTATTAAACAACTTATTAGAAATACAAGACATCTAATCAAAAATGTCACAAAATCCCTCGCTCTTCGAGGGTGCCCTCAGCGTCGAAGAACATGTACTAAGGTATATGTGCGAGTCATTTGTATCATGAGCTGGCACAAAATCAAGAAAATGACTTTTACAGTATCAATGATCAGTACTGGTGAATGGGATAGGATGGAAAAAGGAACTCCATCCATTATTCAAAAAAAAAAAATTTTTACCATATCCCTCTATTGTGTTCCCTAGCAACGACGCCAAAATATGGATGTCGCCCCAGTTACACCTCCTTTTTAGAGGATAAAGCAGTCGTTGTAAAGATATAAAAGCTAACCATGGTTAGGGTCGATCCAATAGGGAATACGTAGACTCATGAAAATTCACCAATATGCAGTCCGAGTAATTAACCAACTAAATTCTCAAAAAGGGGAGGTTTACAATAATAAATGAGAAAATAAACTAAACTAACTATCACAAGAGAAAAATCAATAAGATAGAGCAATTAGGTTATTGTGTTCCCCATGATTACCCAACTCAGTATCACCAGATAACCTAATTCTTCTCTAGTGTATAAAGTGTAGGATGGTAATTTAAGTTCACCAAGCCCTTTGCTCAAGGTGAGAGGTGAATTTCAATATGTGACTTGACTCATCTCAATAGTGTGCATTACTGACCATTACCTATTAGTCCTAGTACAACTTCCCCTTGGCCCAGTTTGGTTGATTAGACGAGAACACATCAATCGAATCTTGTTAATTAATCTCTTTTCTTATTCATTACTACCTTAGTCCAGTCAGTAACACTAACCGAGTCCGAATTTTGGCCAACACTAGAAAACATGCAAAACCAAGAGAGTTAATTAATACATGCATATACACCTTCTAAGAATTATGAATTATGCGATTTTATTTTGATAGTTCTTCATTGTTCCCACTTCCCTAGTTGTGGATTAGCTACTTATGTTATGTGCAGAAGAATATATTATGAATTTTTTAAGACATAATTGAACACTTACATAATTGAATTTATAACAAGAAAATCTGAAGTCAATGGCAATCATAAGTTTAAAGACCAAATTATACCACAAGTTTTCTCAAGACTCTCTCACAATTTTCTCTCTGATAATATTGAGTTCTCTGAGTACTAACTTAAGACTAAACAAAACTGACGTGAACTGACGAGAATTTCTGAAAAATAACCAAAAGAGACAATTTATAATAATTAAAAACTAGTCCTAAACAAATTAGAAAAATTGGTCGGCACAGCATACCAAAGGTACTTTACGACCAGTGTTGTCTACTATGGCTCATAGTCGAGGTCTTATAATCAGCTGTTGGAATTTTGTATTTTACTTCTACAAAACCCCTTTATAACTGGTAAAGTGGTTTACAACCCGTAATGGGGGTTTTGTTTGATAACTTACCTACAACTCCACTTCTCTGATCGTAAGGCCATAAAATGTATTTTACGACTCATAAACTGCTCCACGACTCGTCTACATGTTTGTAGACTTCAACTTTAGCAAATATCCTCTCACTGGAAATCCTCACAAAATCTATCTATGACTTTAGAATGCTCTACGACCCCTAGAAGGACTCATACACAGCAAAAACCAGCAACTTCAGCAATTTTTTGCCAAATCATGGCAAACCTGTAATCCTACAAATCTAAACATAACAACATATAAAACCCAAAAATATTGCATTAAGAACACACAAAATCCTACGTTTTAAGTATCAAAGGCATTGTATTTTGACAGCACATCACTCAACACCTTCTAAAAGCACCATGGCATTAAGATCACCAACCAATTTCCTGAACATTGACACATAGAAAATCAAGTGAATAGAACTTAAATCTGGAGGCAATTTCAATCTAAAAGCAATATTCCCAATCCGTTCAACAATTTCATAAGGCCCTTTATACAGGGGATATAGCTTCCCGTTCTTGCCAAAATGTGTCACATCCTTCTTAAGAGAGACTATCACGTACTACCAATCAGAAATATGAAATTAAAGATTCCTCTTCGTAACATCCGAATAGGAATTTTGTGACTTTGGGTCGTATTCAACCTTTCCCTAATCAACTCCACCTTCTTCATAGTCTACAACACCAAATCCTAGATAATCAAAGCCATCTTTCCAAACTCAAACCAGCCCATAGAGGATCTGCATCTTTTACCATATAAAGCCTAAAATGTTTCCATACAAATGCTAGCATGAAAGCTATTGTTATAAATGAACACAATGAGTGGTAGATGATCATCCCAATTACCCTTGAATTCCAGCACACAAGCTCTCAACATGTCCTCTAAAGTTTTAATGGTCCTCTTATCTTGCCCATTGGTTTGAGGATGGAAAGTGGTACTTAACTTCACCTTAGTACCAAGTTCTCTGTGAAATGACTTCAAAAGTCAGAAGTAAATTGGGTGCCACGATCTGACATGATAGACCTAGGCAAACCATGCAACCTCACCAACAATTGGATATACAACCTTGTATAATCTTCGGCACTAAAGGTAGTCTTGACCGATAGGAAATAAGTTGACTTAGTTACCTGGTCAAAAATAACGAAAATTGAATCAAATTTCCTTCGGGTCTGAGGCAAACCAACCACAAAGTCAATGTTCATATCTTCCCACTTCCAAGTAGGAATCTCAATATCTTGAGGTAAACCATTGGGCCTTTGGGGCTCTACCTTCACTTGCTGATAATTAGGACATTCAAAAATAAACTTGGATATATCTTTCTTCATACCATGCCACCAATACAATTCGCGATACATTTTAATAGATCTTAGGTGAATAGAATAATGAGTGTTATAAGCTTCACCCTTGGTCACCCACCTAAGATCATCCACATCTTGAACACACAACCGATCTTGATACTGAAGCAGACCATCATCCTCTTGGAAAAAAACCTCAATCTACTTTTTGGCAACTAACTGCTTCAACTTATCTAATGACGGGTCTACTTCTTGCTTAACCTTGACAATAATAACCGCAGATGATTCGGCCCCATTATGAACATGAATCCCACCATCAATAAAGTTTGCCAACCAAACACCTAATCTAGTCGTACTGTGAACATCTTTTTCTAACTCTTTCTTCTCTTCATCAACATGGGACACACTCCCCATAGATACCCTACTAAGAGCATCAACTATAACATTTTCCTTGCGGGGGTGATATTGCACACTCATGTCATAGTCCTTAAGGAGTTCCAACCACCTCATTTCCCTCAAGTTAAGATCCCTTTGAGTGAACATATATTACAAACTGTTATGATTAGTGAAAACATCAACATGAGCCTATACAAATAATATGTCAAGATCTTCAAAGAAAACACCACAACCGTAAACTCAAGATCATGAGTTGTGTAATAAGCTTATGCACAATAATTGTCTTGAAACATAAGATATCACCATTCCATGTTGCATAAGCACACATCCCAACCCAATCCGAGGAGCATCACAATATACCACAAACCCATCTAAGCCATCCAATAAGGTAAACACAGGCGCCATTGTACGTCGATCCTTCAAAGATTGAAAACTATTCTGAAATTTAACCCACTATACAAACTTGGCCTTATTTTGAGTCAACTTGGACAATGGAGATGCAATAGATGAAAAGCCTTCAACAAACCTTCTATAATAACCAAGCAACCCAAGAAAACTTTAAATATCCAAAGGGGTCAATGGTCTAGGCCAATTCTTCATGGCCTCAGTCTTCTTCGGGTCAATCTTAATACCATCATCGGATACCGTATGACCAAGAAAAGCTACTTCACCCAACCAAAACTCACATTTTTGAACTTAGAATAAAATTGCTTCTTTCTCAGTGTCTGAATAACTAAACTCAACTGACCCATATGCTCCCGCTCAATTCGGGAATAAATAAGGATATCATCCATGAAGACAACCACAAAACTATCGAGAAATAGCTGACCACCTATTTTATAAGATACTTAAACATGGTTGGAGCATTAGTCAAACCAAATGACATTACAACAAATTCAAAGTGTCCATATCTAGTCTGAAAAGCCATTTTAGTGATGTCACACTCCCTGACCTTAAATTGATGATAACTAAAATGGGGTCAATCTTTGAGAATTAGTTGGCTCATTGATGTTGATCAAACAAGTCATCAATCCTTAGCAAAAATTACTTCTTTGTGATTGTCACCTTTTTCAATTGTCCATAATCAATGCATATCCATAGAGACCCATCTTTCTATCTTACAAACAACATCTGAGCATCCCGTGGTCTTTCTTTCTTTCAAATAATACTGGAGCACCTCGTGGTGATATACTTGCCCTAATAAACCCTTTCTCTAACAAATCCTTGAACCGATCTTTCAAATATTTAAACTCAGTTGGTGCCATACCATAAAGAGGAATAAAGATAGCTTGAATATCCTGGAGAAGAGATATGCCAAAGTCCACTTCCCTTTCCAAAGTAATACTGGGCAAATCCTCAAGAAAATATCTGGAAACTCATTCACCACCGGGACCAATTCAAGCGTAGGTGGGTCAAACTCTATATCCTTAACTCTCACAATATGATAGATACACCCTTAGCAATCATCTTCTGGGCCTTAAGGTAGGAAATAAACCAACCATTAATGGCTGGGTTATTATCCTTCCATTAAAGAATAAGCTGATCTAGAAATTAGAACTTGACTTTTTAGGTTCTATAATCTATACAGGAATGAAACCAATCCATCCTAAGAATCAAAATCAAACATCTCTAGTTCTGCAAGATCACACGAGAAGACTTTATGCAACACAAAAATAGGACAACCCCAATAAACTCTATGAGCAATAAACGATTCACCCACGGAAGTATAGACTAAAAAAAGGTTCCATCATGATTTCAGGGCTCAAACCAAACTTAACAGCTAACAATGGAGTCACAAAACATAAATTGGCACCCAGACCCTGCAAATCATAAGCATCAAAATAAAAGACTTTAACAAATAAGTCATAATATCTGGAGTCTCCTCAACTTCCTGATGAGCATGCAAAGCATAAAACCTGTTATTTCTTGGAGCACCACCTTAAGGATCTCTTTTCTGGCATTGATCACCTAGAGCCACTTGACCTTAACCTTTCTGAGCAACTTTTGGATAATCAGCAACCTTGTGTTTCTTATCACCACACCTATATCATGCACCCAACTCTCTCCGACAAGCATCCATGTGATTCTTCCCAAACTTGTCACATCGATAAAATAATGGCCCACCACCAATTGATTCTTTGGGAGGAGGTACCTTAGTATTTGCAACCCTTGTATTAGAACATTGGCCCTGCTCGAAGCAACCATAACACCACCCTTGGATTTTGAGAACTTACCATCATAACGGGACTTCTTCGTAAGCTTTTCCCCTTCGATCGGTTCAACATATACCATGAGCCTACAGATGTCCATATCATGAATGAGCATAGTTGTATGACATTCTTTCACTACCAAATCAGAGACACCAGAAATAAACTTATGCATTCTTGCCAGGGGTCAGCCATGAGCATAGGAGCATACTTTGAGAGTTTAGTGAACTTGAGGGTATAGTCTTGCACACTTATGCCACCATATTTAAGGTTGATAAATTCTGTCATGTTACCTTCCCTAAGTTCAAGTGGGAAAAATGATCCAGAATTGCATACTTGAACTTTTCCAAATAACAACATTACCACAGACCCTCTCCAATAACTGTTGAGTGTACCACACTTGAGCCACACCTTTCAAATAATATGCAGCTAATTCATCTTTCTCTTCAGAAGTACCCCCATAATAGTCAACACCTTAGAAAGCTCATTAATGAACTTTTCAGCATCCTTATCAGCTTTTCACCCATAGAACTCCAGAGAATTCATCCAGGTAAAATCTATCACTCTAGAAGCCTAAGTAGGATCATGAGGAGGAATATGAGCCTGTCTAGTCAGAGTAGTCACCATTTGTGCAAGCATAGAAATAAAAGTACGAAATTCACCATTACTAGCACGCTCTTCCATAGGACCTTGAGGAGCTTAGTCCTAATTAGCCGAGGTCGATCTTGGCAGGGGAGCTCGTCGTGGAGGCATCTACCGTAACGTACCAAGATAATCATCAGGATTAGAAAATCTTAACATAAACTCCTAATCATGACATAAGGCATGAAGAAGTGAGAGAATCCCTAAGATTTCATTATATCCTCCCACTTATTGGCACAGTGCACTTCACACCCATGAATAGGACTCTACTCGACATGGCATGTTGGAATCTACTAATCATTTACAAACCTAGTACATTTATACCAAGCTTCATATGACCCAGACCTAGGGTTTGGGAGTGCCACGGAGAATGGGAACCTGAGAGTCCCTAAACAAGCCTAAATGCGTCCATATTCATAACATCGAGCAATCAGAAAATATATTGCTACACGAAAAATATTCTCTAGACTGACTTTGATCAGTTTCATAAGTGACATTGATATTTTCTTCATCACTATAGTCTTCTTCTGAGGAAGTATATTCAAAAGATTCACTATCTTCAAGAATAGAAAAGAGTTTCTCTTTAGTACTTTAGTCAAGTGCTAAAAGGTTAATTTTCTTCCTTTTATAAAAACTCTTACTCTTGAAGAAAGTAACCTGATAAAAGAAAAAATAGTTTTAAAACTAAATAGACTTTCTAACCATATTTCTTTTTTAAAAGAAGAAAAAAAGATTGGAAAAATTAAGAAAATTTTAAAAACCCCGGAATTGGTCACTAAGATCAAAACCCTTCAAGAAAACTTGGAAAAAGAAATTTGCTCTGAATTTCCTAATGCATTTTGGGAAAGAAAAAGGCATTCTGTAGAACTTCCTTACATAACTGGCTTTGATGAAAAAGATATCCCCACTAAAGCTAGGCCAATTCAGATGAATTACGATATGATGGAAATCTATAAAAGGAAAATAAATCATTTCTTAACAAATGGTATTATTCGTCACTCCAACTCCCCCTGGAGATGTTCAGTATTTTATGTCAATAACAGAGCTTAAAAGGAAAGAGGAGCTCCCAAATTAGTTATAAACTATATACCTCTTAACTCTGTCCTAAAATGGATTAGGCATCCAATTCCTAGTAAAAGGGATCTTTTGAAAAGAACTTAAAAAGAAAATCTATAAAGTAAGTTAGATATGAAATCAGGTTTCTGGTAGCTAAATCACAGAAAAAGATAAATATAAAATAGCATTCAATGTGCCTTTTGGACACTATGAATGGAATGTTTTACATTTTAGCCTAAAAAATGCCCCCTAAGAATTTCGAAATATAACAAACTAGATTTTTAATCCTTATACTTACATGTCTATTGTTTATATAGATGATATACTAATCTTTTCTGTAAACATTAATTCTCACTTTAAGCATCTCAACACTTTCTTCAAGGTTATTAAAGCTAGTAGCCTAGTAGTATGTACTAAAAAGATGAAGCTCTTTCAGACTTCCATCAGATTGTTGGGCTACGACCTTTGACAAGGCAGCCATAAACCTATCTGTAGAGCCATAGAGTTCTCCAATAAATTTTCCGATGAAATCAAGGATAAAACCCGTCTCTAAAGGATCTTAGGAAGACTAAATTATATAGCTGATTTTATTCCCAACATTAGGCAAATTTGTGAGCCCTTTTATAGGAGACTCAGAAAGAATCTGGATCAATGGAGTAAGGAACAAACTCGTAGTATTAAAAGGATCAATGAATTGTTCCAGAACCTACCATGCTTAGGAATACCCAATCCTGAAGCATTCATGATAGTCAAGATAGATGCCTCCAACATGGATATGGAGGAATTCTTAAGCAAAAGCTTAGTCTAGATAGTGGAGAGAAACTAGTAAGATTTACATTCGGTGTCTGAAGCTCTGCTCAAAAGAATTATAGCATAGTAAGAAAGAAAGTTCTTTCTATAGTGCTATGTATCACTAAATTTCAAGATGATTTAGTTAATCAAGAATTTTTGCTTCGAGTAGATTGTAAATCTGCAAAAGAAATCTTACAAAAGGATGTGAAAAACCTTGTTTCAAAACAAATTTTTGCTAGATGTCAAGCTCTACTATCTAGCTTTGATTTTCAACTTGATTTTATTAAAGGTGAAAATAATTCTCTTCCTGATTTCTTAACCCACGAATTCCTACAGGGTCATGAAGACAATAAGGCCTAACTCTTCATTTACAGGAGCCAAAGAAGAAAGACACATGCCTTCGGCCCGACTTTTCGCACCAAGCATAGTATAACTTAGGCCCTTCTTTCCTCCCTTGCCCTCACCAATCAAAAACAAATTCTCAATCTTAGCAAACCTTCCCAAAATTGAAGGACCAAAGCCTAAGTCAGATTCCAATTCCAAGAATCATTCTGTTCTATAGGACAAAAGGAGTTATGAAATGAAAATCCCCGAGTCTTTTGCCCAAGCAGTAGATTCTAGAGTCACTACCCTAAAATCACAAGAATCAGCCACTTCTTCTAAAGAAGAAACTTTTGTTTTTTTACCTCAAAGGAATACCCATCTTAACACTTGATAAAGACTACAAAAATTGCAAAGTAGCAAACCTAGCCAAGCTATGCTACAATAATAAAAACTTTGTGAATAGCAAAGACCCTCTATACACCCGATTGTTCTTTGAAGCAATTCTTGTCGACACAGACTCCATTGAGGTAGAGCATACCTATGGTGAATGAGAACCTGATTTCATTTAGTATTCTAGATGCACCATTAAGATAATACTATCTCTTTTTGAATGGCCAGTAGACTATCTGCTCACACCGATACCATTGAGTATGATTCATAGGCCCCAGACCTATAACTGGTACACCTACAAGAAAGCCTAGTTTAATTTCATGTATATTAGACTTGGTCATACTTGGTTCATGGACTCTAGGTTGGTAATAGACTTTAGGAATTTTGCCAGAGAAATTAACTCCTCTGAGTTTCCCTTTGACGCTGTTGGGCCAAACGTTGTTGGACCTGAAGCTATTGGATTCCTCTAGGGCTTTTGAGGTGGATCTAGAGATTTGACTCAACTTGTAGTTGAGGAATTTAAGATCAATAGAATGATTAGGAATTTGAACTACTCTCTATATATGTCTTTGATTTTGGTCTTTACCTTTTTTGTAAATAATAGAGGTAGCCCGCTAATGAAGCGTTCCTTTTAGAAATCACTATCGCAGTCAGGCCTAATCATGACTTTGACAAGAAAATTATCTTTATACCATTTGAAATCTATTAATTTTGGGCAAGATAGATTGTTAAAGATTTCTAAGCTCCTACCTTGAAATAATTTGCGTTCTCCCACAAAATGTTTAGCTATGTGGTAAAGAAGTGTAGCGCAAGCATCTTCTTTGGGTTGTCGGGTCGAGATTTCTATACCACTTTCAATTTGTACAACTATTTCAATTGTAGTGGATTTGTAAACAGTGTTCTTGACATTGTCTAGGAAATAATTATCCCATCAATGTCTAAGCATTCTGGTAAAACTAGAATTAACATTCTGAAAAAAGATACATAGAGTAGTTCAAAATCCTAATGTTTCTATTGATCTTAAATTCCTCGACTACAAGTTGTGTCAAATATCTGGATCCACCTCAAAAGTCATGAAGGAATCCAATAGCTTTATGTCCAACCGCGTTAGGTCCAACAGTGACAAAGGGAAACTCAGAGGAGTTGATTTCTCTATCGAAATTCCTAAAGTCTATTACCAACCTAGAGTCCATGAACCAAGTAGTCCGACTGACTCTAACATGGAACCCCCTAGGCATTATTCTAACCCCAATTTAGGAGTCATTAAGGCAGAAGACAATTACTCTCCTAACCTTAAAGCCCTCAACCTTCTTTGGACTGACCCAAAAAATAAGCTCAAAGTGAATTGGAATGTCAAAACCTATTCCCAGATCCAGAGAGCTCTATTTGGAAAGGATGGATTGCTGACTTTAAAAGAATCAAATATGACATTGAGTTCTTTAAGTGGTTCGAAATCATCGAAAAACTTGATGAACAAAGAGATTCTCTTCAAGTCTTAGTGAACAAATGGTATACTTAGTCCAACAAGGTTATTGAGTCTACTACCCCTCCCTTAGAAGGAATAAAAATTTGTCATTCTAATGAAATCATCCTTACAGCCCCTTTCAAGCTAAAAAGCAAAAAACCTCATCTTTCTCCTCTTAACATGGATTTGGATAGGCCTGTAAAACAAAACAACTATACCAATAGATTGTTATACACCGTCTCTCAACAGATTGAAAAGTCCAAAGAAAAAGCCATTTTTTCTAATCCTTAAAAAGCTAGAACTAGCAATAGTAGTACCGTTGAAACAAATCCCATCTTCAAACCCCTAGAGTTTTCAAAAGATAAATTTCCTAAACTCAGTGACAATTTTGATGTTTTGGGTAAATCATTGAACAAATCACTGAAAATTTAGCTAAATTTAGCATCTCTAAAGAGAAAGAAAGTGTCAAAACTCTAACTGAAGAGGACACTCTACTTAAACTCTCCAATGACTCATACCATAATCGAAAAATTACTATAAGAGACCTTCATTCCCAAACACTCAATTCGAAGAAAATTCTTTTCTTTCATCCTCTTCTCACGAAGGAAGAAGCATAACAGCATGGAATATTGATGGTCTAGCAGAACATCAGATCTACAATAAACTTCATTAAATGTGCATTGCTATAACAGCCTACAAAATAAAAGGAATGCCACAGGCCTACCAAGATTTCTATTATGAATAAGAAATTGACCCTTGAAGAAAATTAGAGATTCAAAGAATCAGAATTACTTTTCTCAAAGGACATTTACTATTCTTGAAAGGAATCCTGAGCAGGGTACTATTCCAAGTCAAAAGCAAGGAATATGATACTCCTCTATTATTAGTTTTGCTCAGTGGGTATACCTACTAAGGTCTTTTGAGTGCTTACTTTATCACTAACTTCCAAAAGGAGGAAAAACTAATAAGCATGCATCCGTTGGGTCCACTAGGAAGGAATTTTATCCTTCATGCGTCCACTAAGGTCCATGTCAATAAAGGCCCACTCTCTTTTATCGGGAAAATCTTAGTCGTCCACTTGTATGCACAAGATGCATTAGCTTTTCTTTTAAGCTCTATAAAACCCTCCTCCTAAACAATTAGAGGCATCAGAAAATCACCGACTCAATTTTCTCTTAGCCTTCCCCTTTGTACTATCCTGTGTAGTTCTCCTTTAAT
>JAOTQJ010141018.1:23702-37934 GCA_025642045.1 Solanum sejunctum
AGAGGGTGCTAGGACCGTACTACCTTGTTGAGGTATATACCTCGACCACCTTGTCGAGGGAGGGGGGGTGCTCGGCCCATACTACTATGTTGAGGGGTATATACCATGACCACCTTGTCTGGGGATCCTAGGCCCATACTACCAATTGAGGGGTAGATTCCTCAATCACCATCCAAGAAGGTGCCAGGCCTTGGATTCCACACATGTATTATGTTCTATATAGGTATACTTTACTTCAAGCATTGATCATGCATGCAATGATGGTAATATAATATCTCTTGCTTATGATTATACATGTTGATTGTGTTGCTTATCCCTTGTTGTATTGCATCCTACATACACAACATATTCAAACATACTAAGGCATACTCTATGCCTACATGGTGTTACCATGTAGAAACAAGAGCTCCACTTGATCATCATCATCCTCTATGTGGCTCATACTATACCTTGAAGGAAGTTTGGTGAGTCCTTAACTTCGAGGACAATAGCTATTGATCCTATGTTATGTAAAGAATCTTTTCATTTTTAAGATTCTTATGACTATAATGGTGAGCCCGGAAAGTTTTCTTGGCCCCCGCCCAATCTATGCTAGAGATATTGTTGGACAAGTTATGAAAAGTATGCTTTAAGCTTTGACTCTTTGATGTTTTAAACTATGAAAGACTTCCTATAGTCCGTTTATCCTTATTTCTATTGTCTTATTGTTATTTAATTGCTTCTGCGACCAAGGATGTGTAAATGATATGCTAAGACGCTTGTTTGGGGTCCCTTTTGGTTTCCATTCATAGTGTCACGTCTAGTCCCTAGGCTTGGATCGTGACAATTTGAATGACTTGTTCCTCTTTTAAAGTTCGTATATCTATAAGTATTATTGTGGGATGTTGACTTAGCACCTAATGGATTGGGGCCATCAGGGATATCCCAAGGGCCCTCTCCTTTTCCTTGAGCTATGTGTCAGTATAAGTATATGGTAATCATTACCAAAATGATTGGTTAGTAAGGGATAGTTACACATTTTGATATGATATGATATGGAAATCCTTCTATGGTCACTAAACCATAGCCCTCCTAGGAGTAACTGAAAGTAACTTGAACTTTGAAGACACTCTCCTAGGAGTAATTGAAAGTAACTTCATGATACTCCACTATTATTACTTTTGCTTTGTAGGCATACCCACTGATCAAAAGTAATAATAGTGGAGTTTCATGTTCCTTGCTTTTGACTTGGAATAGTACCCTAACCAAGATTCCTTTTAGGAATAGTAAATATCCTTTGAGAAAAGCAATTCCGATTCTTTGAATCTCTACTTTTCTTCATGGGTCAATTTCCTATTGATAAAAGAAATCTTGGTAGGCTTATGCCATTCCTTTGGGAGAACACATATCTCCATTATTGCTTTCTTCTGAAGAGGTAGCTTCTATAATGAGTTGCATTATTTCACTTTCTTTATGGTTGTCGATATCATGGAGGGCCTGCTTAAGCTTCTTCATGAGCTCTTCCTTGGAGAGCTTTGCTAGACTAGCTGTTGCTTGTCCTTTGCTGAGTAGTTTGGGTTTTGAAACCCATCCTTTGATCTTTATCTCTTTTGATAAGTACCTGATTCTCTCCAACTCAGTAATGGAGAAATTCCAATTGATAATGTAGGAGATCCTTTTCTGGATATAGTACTTGCACATTTTAATGTGTAGTGGTAGGGTTGATATTTCCTGCTTAACTTTAAATTCTTCAAACCTTTGCAAATATTACATAGGAAGAATCCCTTGAGTTCCTCCGAAGTATTTCCACCATTCATAGAACCATCTAGGAATAATGGCTTTGACTAACTCGGGGCAGTATTTGATGAACCAAGTATGACCAGGTTTAATATACATGAAATTAAACCAGGCTACCTTGTAGGTATACTAGTTATAGGTCTGGGGCCTATGAATCGTACTCAATGGTATTGGTGTGAGCAAATAGTCTACTGGCCATTCAAAAGGAGATAATATTCTCTTAATGGTGCATCTGTAATACTTAATGAAATCGGGGTCTCGTTCACTGTAGGTATGATCTACCTCAATGGAGTCGGTGTTGACAAGAATTGCTTCAAAGAATAATCAGGTGTGTAGAGGGTCTTTGCTATCCACAAAGTTTTTATTATTGTAGCATGGCTTGGCTAAGTCTGCTACTTTGCAATTTGCGTAGTTTTATCAAGAGCTAATATGGGTATTACCTTTAAGGTAACAAAATCAAAGGTTTCTCTTTAGAAGAAGTGGGTGAATCTTGCGATTTTAGGGTAGTGACTCTAGAATCTACTGCTTGGGCGAAAGACTCAGGGATTTTCAGTTCATAACTCCTTTTGTGCTATAGAACAGAATGATTCTTGGAAGTGGACTCTGACTTAGGCTTTGGTCCTTCAACTTTGGGAAGGCTTGCTAAGATTGAGAATTTATTTTTGCTGGGTTAGGGCAAGGGAGGAAAGGACGGCCTAAGGTGTACTAGGCTTGGTGCAAAAGGTCAGGCCGAAGGCATCTTCCTTTCTTCTTTGGCTCCTTTGAATGGAGAATTAGTCCTTATTAGATTCATGACCCTATAGGAATTCTTGGGTTAAGAAATCAGGAAGAGAATTATGTTCACCTTTAATAAAATCAATTTGAAAATCAAATCTAGATAGTAGAGCTTGCCATCTAGCAAAAATTTATTTTGAAACAAGGTTTTTCACATTCTTTTGTAAGACTTCTTTTGCAGATTTAAAATCTACTTGAAGCAAAAATTCTTTATTAACTAAATCCTCTTGAAATTTAGTGATACATAGCATGATAGAAAGAACTTCCTTTTTTTACTGTGCTATAATTATTTTGAGCAGAGTTCCAGACTCCGGATGTAAATCTTACTAGTTGCTGTCCACTATCTAGACTAATCTTTTGCTTAAGAATTCCTCCATATCCTATGTCGGAGGCATCTGTCTCGACTATCATGAATGCTTCAGGATTGGGTATTCCTAAGCAACGAAGGTTCTGGACCAATTCCTTGATCCTTTTAATACTACAGGTTTATTCCTCACTTCATCGATCTGAATTCTTTCTGAGTCTCCTAGAAAAGGGGCTCACAAATTTGCCTAATGTAGGCAATAAAATCAACTACATAATTTAGGCTTCCTAAGAAAATTTAGAGCAGGGTTTTATCCTTGATTTAATCGGGGAATTTATTGGAGAACTATATGGCTCTACAAATAGGTTTGTGGCTGACTTGACATAGGTCGTGGCCCAAAAATCTGATAGAAGTCTAAAAGAGCTTCATCTTTTTAGTACTAACTACTAGACCATTAGCTTTAATAACATTGAAGAAAGTGTTGAGATGCTTAAAGTGAGAATCAATGTTCTCAGAAAAGGTTAGTACATCATCTATATAGACAATAGACATGTAAGTATAAGGATTAAATATCTGGTTCATTATATTTTGAAATTCTGAGGGGGCAGTTTTTAGGCCAAAAGGTAAAACATTCCATTTTAAGTGTCCAAAAGGCACATTGAATACTACTTTATAAATATTTTATCAGCGATTTAGATCTACCAAAAACCTGGTATCATATCAAACTTACTATACAAATTTGCTTTGTAAGTTCTTTTCAAAAAATTCCTTTTTTTTTTGTTAGAAATTGGATGCCTAATCCATTTTAGGACAGAGTAGGAGTGACGAATAATACCATTTGTTAATAAATGATATATTTCCTTTTTGCAGATTTCAATCATATTATGATTCATCTAAATTTTCCTGGCTTTAGTGGGGATATCTATTTTTTCATCAAAGCCAGTTATGTAAGAGAGTTCTACAGAATGCCTTTTTCTTTCCTAAAATGCATTAGGAAATTCAGAGTAAATTTCTTTTTCAAAGTTTTCTTGAAGAATTTTGATCTTAGTGACCATTTTCGGGGTTTTTCAAATTTTCTTAATTTTTTCAATCTTTATTTCTTATTTTAAAAAAGAAATATGATTACAAAGTCTATTTAGTTTAAAAACTATTTTTTCTTTTATCAGGTTACTTTCTTCAAGAGAAAGAGTTTTTATAAAAGGAAAGAAAATCTTTTGATCATGAATGATCGTCTGAATAACACCAAAATTATCTGTATAAGGTTTTAACAAGTTAATAAAGGGTAAGCCAAGAATAATATCTTCATTGATATCTTCAGTTATTACAAAATCATTTGTAAAGTAGATATTATTATTACAAATATAAGCTTTAGAAAGTTTGTAATTGATTTTCATCCTTTCTCCAGTGGTGGAGTAAAGACGTGTAGTAACTTTTTCCAAGTATTTTAGAGGAATTACTCCCTTAACAATACAACTACGGTCAGCACCGCTGTCTAGAAGGGATACTTTGTTAATAACTAGATCTTTTCCTATATTCAATTATATTGGAATATGTTGACTTAATGATTTCATAGTAGAAATCACAGGTTTGTTTTCTTGGATAGAATTATCGTGGTCCTGTTCTTCACTAGGAGAATTGGATTCAATTAAATTATTATAAGAAGTTGATTTTTTCTCTTCTTCTTTAGAGGAAGTATTTCTGAGTACCTGGTCAGCAAGATTATTTAACTCGATATTACTAAATCGTGATTTAATTTCTTTAACTTCTTTTTTGAGGAGGGTAACTTCTTCTCTTCAATCGGAAATGGAGGGTTCAATAGTTTTTTCAAACCTAGTCATGTTATTTTTTATACTAAAAGGTTCAACGACCTTGGAAGAATTTTCTCCTCTAGAATTAATGAGAATCTTTTCTAATTCTAAGAGATATTTGATTCTAGACTCGTCATCTGTAATATGATCTATGATGTAAAAAAGGACTTCTTTCGAATGCTCCGAAATAACTTGGATTGTATTCTTCGAGCAATTGCAAAATACATTACTGCACGAATACTATTCTCCAGATTGAATTTGATCAGTTTCATAAGCGACGTTGATATTTTCTTCCTCACTATAGTATTCTTCTGAGGGAATATATTTAGAAGATTCACTATCTTCAAGAATAAAAAAGAGTTTCTCTTTAGTACTTTCATCAAGTCCTAAGCGGTTAATTTTCTTCTTTTTCTTCGAAGATTTATATTGATTAGCTTGATGGCATTTTTTTGCCGCAGTTCCAACAAACATCTTCTTTAGATGTAGGCCTTCACTTTTTGAATTTTTTTTAATAGATTTTTTAAGATTATCTTTAGAAGTTTTTCTCCTGGTTTTGTGCGAGGATTTTTTAGATAATTTTGTATCCCATTTTGAAGGAGGAGAATCTATCTTGGTAAATCCAAAGTCTCTGCAGAAACTTCCTAACTCTTTGTTAGAAGACTTTTCATCTCTTTTGAGTTGATTTTTGAGTTTAATGTCTGTGCATAACTCAAGGCCGGCAGTATTAATAACTGGCGATATCTCCATATGTCATTTGGCTGAATGGGATTTTGCCTTCACATCTGTCTTTGATTTTGGTCCTTACCTTTTCTGCGAATAGTGGAGGTAGCTCTCTAATGAAGTTTTCTTTCCAAAAATCACTATTGCAGTCAGGCCTAATCATGACCTTGACAAGAAAATTATCTTTATACCATTTGAAATCTGTTAATTTTGGGCAAGATAGATTGTTAAGGATTTGTAAGCTCCTATCTTGAAATAATTTGGGTTCTTCCACAAAATGTTTAGCTATGTGGTAAAGAAGTGTAGCGCAAGCATCGTTTTTGGGTTGTTGGGTCGAGATTTCTGTATCACTTTTAATTTTTACAACTGTTTCAATTGTAGTGGCATTGTAAATGGTGTTCTTGACATTGTCTAAGAAATAATTATCCCACCAATGTTTAAGCATTCTGGTAAAACCAGATGATATCATAGTAGCATCTTCTCTATCAGATGCTCCAATGATTTGTAGGCTTTTATAGCAACGCCCAATTCATGGAGTTTATTGTAGATCTGATGTTAAGTCAGACCGTCAATATTCCATTCTGTTATGCTTCTTCTTTCATGAGAAGAGGATGAAAGAAAAGCATTTTCTTCGAATTGAGTGGCTGGGAATGAAAGTTTCCTATAGTAATTTTTGTGATTATGGATCGGTCATTGGAGAATTCCAGCAGAGTATCCTCTTCAGTAAGAGTTTTGACACTTTCTTTCTCTTTAGAGATGCTAAATTTAGCTAACTTTTCATTGATTTGTTCAATGATTTTACCCGAAACTTCAAAATTTTTGCCAAGTTTTAAGAAATTTATCTTTTGAAAACTCCAGGGTCTTGAAGATGGGATTTGTTTCAAGGGTACTACTATTGCTTGTGTTAGCTTTTTGAGGATCAGAAAAAATGGCTTTTTCTTTGGACTCTTCAATTTGTTGAGAGACAGTGTATAATAATATATTGGTATAGTTGTTTTGTTCTATGAGCCTGTCGAAATCCTTGTTAAGAGGAGAAAGATGAGGTTTTTTATTTTTTAGCTTGAAAGGGGTTGCAAGGATGATTTCATTAGAATGAGGAATTCTTATTCCTTCTAAGGGAGGGTTAGTAGACTCAATAACCTTGTTGGGCTGAGTATACCATTTGTTAACTAAGACTTGAATAGAATCTCTTTGGTCATGAAGTTTTCTAGTGATTTTGAACCACTTTAAGAACTCAATGTCACATTTGATTCTTTTCATGTCAGTTATACAGTCTTTATTGAACAGAGTTCTTTGGTTCTGGAAATAGGTATTGACATACCAGTTCACTTTGAGCTTATTTTTTTGGTCAATTCAAAGAAGCTTGAGGGCTTTAAGTTTAGGAGAGTAATTGTCTTCTGCCGTAATGACTCCTAAACTGGGTTCGAATAATGCCTAAGGGGTTCCATGTCAAAGTTAGTCATACTACTTGGTTCATGAACTCTAGGTTGTTAATAGAATTTAGGAATTTCTCCAGAGAAATCAACTCCTCTGAGTTTCCTTTTGTTGTTGTTGGACGTAATGTTATTGGACTTAAAGCTACTATATTCCTCCGAGGCTTTTGAGGTGGATCCAGAGATTTGACTCAACTTATAGTCAAGGAATTTAAGATCAATAAAACCATCAAGATTCTGAACTTCTCTCTCTCTCTCTATCTTTTTTCAAAAAAAGAGGGTTCTAGGATGGGTAACAACCTCGAAGTGCCACTCAGTACTTCATAGGATATCTGTCCATTTGAGGAGTTTGGGAACAAAGATTGTACTATGCTATTGGTTCGCTTCCATTAACATCACCTTTAACACTCTCGATTTTATCCTTTGAGGAAGAGTGGTACCCATGAGCCTATAGTAGACTCGATAAATGATAGTTATTTCTCTAGTTTCAGCTTTACTATTCATGTTTTTGGTCTTAACATTATGGGTCAAAGTATCTAATATATTTGGATCATTGATATCTACAGAGAAATTAGGATAGCAATTGAAGTAAGAAATTTTCTTTGAATTTCCTAATGCATTTTGGGAAAGAAAAAGGAATTCTGTAGAACTCCCTTACATTACTGGCTTTGATGGAAAAGATATCCCTACTAAAGCTAGGCCAATTCTGATGAATCACAATATGATGAAAATCTCCAAAAAGGAAATAAATCATTTACTAACAAATGGTATTATTCATCACTCCAACTCTTCTTGGGGTGTTCAGCATTTTATCTCAATAACAACACTGAAAAGAAAAAAGGATCTCCCATAATTGTTATAAACTATAAACCTCTTAACTCTGTCCTAAAATTGATTAGGCATCAAATTCCTAACAAAAGGGATCTTTTAAAAAGAACTCACAAATCAAATGTGTATAGTATGCTTGATATGAAATCAGGTTTTTGGCAAATCCAAATTGCCAAAAAAGATAAATATAAAACAACATTCAATGTGACTTTTGGAAACTACGAATGGAATGTCTTACCTTTTGGCCTAAAAAATGCCCCCTCAGAATTTCAAAATATAATGAACCAGATTTTTAATCCTCTATTGCCTATATAGATGATGTACTAATCTTTACTAATGAGAGTTATAGGCTTCACCCATGGCCACCCATCTAAGATCATCCACATCCGGAACACACAACCGATCTTGAGACTAAAGCACACCATCTCCCTCTTAAGCAAAAACCTCAATTTTCTTTTTGGCAACTAACTACTTCAACTTATCTAATGATCAGTCTACTTCTTTCTTAGCCTTGACAATAACAACCACAGATAATCCATCCCCATTCTGAACATGAATCCCAACATCATTAGAGTCGGCCAACCTAACACCTAATCTAGCCATACTGTGAGCAGCTTTTTCCAACTCTTTCTTCTCTTCATAAACATAGGACACACTCCCCATACATATGCTACTAAGAGCATCACTTACAATATTTTCCTTGCGGGGGTGATATTGCACACTTATGTCATAGTCCTTAAGGAGTTCTGACCACCTTATTTCCCTCAAGTTAAGATCCCTTTGAGTGAATACATATTGCAAACTGTTGTGATTTGTGAAAACATCAACGTGAGCCCATACAAATAATGTGTCAAAATCTTCAAAGCAAACACCACAACCTCAAACTCAAGATCATAAATCGGGTAATACGCTCATGCATCATCAATTGCCTTGATACATAAGATACCACCATTCCATGTTGTATAATCACACATCCCAACCCAATCAGAGGAGCATCACAATATACCACAAACCTATCTAAGCAATCCGATAACGTCAAAATAGGAGCCGATGTAAGTTGATCCTTTAAAGACTGAAAACTTTTCTCAAATTCAACCCACTATACAAACTTGGCCTTATTTTGAGTCAACTTGGTTAATGGGGATACAATATATGAAGAACCTTCAACAAACCTTCTGTAATAATCAAGTAACCTAGGAAAACTTTGAATATCCAAAGGGGTCAATGGTCTAGGAAAATTCTTCATGGCCTCAGTCTACTTTGGGTCAATCTTAATACTATCACCGGATACCGCATGACTAAGAAAAGCTACGTCGTCCAACCCAAACTCACATTTTTTGAACTTAGAATAAAATTGCTTCTTTCTCAATATATGAATAACTAAACTCAACTGACCTGTATGCTCCCGCTCACTTCGTGAATAAATAATAATATCATCAATGAAGACAACCACAAAACTATCGAGAAATAGCTGACCACCTATTTTATAAGATCCATAAACATGGTTGGAGCGTTAGTCAAACCAAATAACATTACAACAAATTCAAAGTTCCCATATCTAGTCCGGAAAGCCATTTTGGTGATGTCACACTCCCTAACCTTAAATTGATGATAACCAAAATGGAGGTCAATCTTTGAGAAATGGTTGGCTCATTGAAGTTGATCAAGCAAGTCATCGATCCTTAGCAATAATTACTTCTTTGTGATTGTCACCTTAGTCAATTGACCATAATTAATGCATATCCAAAGAGACCCATCTTCTATCTTACAAACAACATTGGAGCACCCCGTGGTCTTTGTTTCTTTCAAAGAAGATTGGAGCACCTCGTGGTGATATACTTGGCCTAATAAAACCTTTCTCCAACAAATCCTTGAATTGATCTTTCAAATCTTTAAACTTAGTTGGTGCAATACTATAAGGAGGAATAGAGATAGCTTGAATATCCTGGAGAAGATCTATGCTAAATTCTACTTCCCTTTATAAAGGAATACTGGGCAAATCCTAAGAAACACATCTGGAAACTTATTCACCACTGGGAACAATTCAAGAATAGGTGGCTCGAACTCTATATCCCTAACTCTCACAATATGATAGATACACCCTTAGCAATCATCTTCTGAGCCTTAAGGTAGGAAATAAACCAACCATTAATAGTGGGGTCATTATCCTTCCATTCAAGAATGGGCTCATCTTAGAACTTGACTTTTTGGGTTCTACAATCTATAGAGGAATGCAACCAATCAATCCTAAGAATAACATCAAAATCAAACATCTCTAGTTCCACAAGATCACACGAGAAGACTTTATGCAACAAAGAAATAGGACACCCCAATAAACTCTATGAGTAATAAAAGATTCACCTACGGAAGTATAGACTAAAAAAAGGCTCCTAATGATTTCAGGGCTCAAACCAAACTTACCAGCCAATAATGGAGTCACCAAATATAAATTGGCACCCAGACCATGCAAATCATAAGCATCAAAATAAAAGACTTTAACAAATCAATCCTAATATCTAGAGTCTCTTTAACTTCCTAATGAGCACGCAAAGCAAAAAACCTGTTGTTAAATAGAGCACCACCTTAGGGAGCTCTTTACTAGCATTGATTACCTAGAGCCACTTGACCCTAACATTTCTGAGCAACTCTGATATAATTAGTAACCATGTGGTTCTTATCACCCCACCCACAGTATGCAACCCAACTCTCTCCCAAAAGCATCCATGTGATTCTTCCCACAGTTCTCACATTAGGGAAATAATGGCCCACCACCAATCAGTGCTTTGCGAGGAGGCTCCCTAGCATTTGCAACCCTTGTATTAGAACCTTAGCCCTGCTCGAAGCAACCATAACACCACCCTTGGAGTTTGAGAACTCACCATCATAACGAGACTTCTTTTTAAGCTTTTCCCCTTTGATTAGTTCAACATATACCATGATCCTGGAGATGTCCATGTCATGAATAAGAATAGTTGTATGACATTCTTTCACTACCAAATCAGAGACACCAGAAATAAACTTGTGCATTCTTGCCAGGGGTTAGCCACGAATATATGAGCATTCTTTGAGAGCTTAGTGAACTTGAGGGCATAGTCCTGCATACTCATGACACCCTATTTGAGGTTGATGAATTCTATCGTCTTACCTTCCCTAAGTTCAAGTAGGAAAAATGATCCAGAAATGCATACTTGAACTTTTTGAACTAACAACATTACCACAGACCCTCTCCAACAACCGTTGAGTGTACAACACTTGAGCCACATCTTTCAAATAATATGGAACCAATTCATATTTATCCTCAGAAGTACTCCTATAATAGTCAACACCTTAGAAAGCTCATCAATGAACTTTTGAGCATCCTTATCCGCATTTCACCCATAGAACTCCAGAGAATTCATCCGGGTGAAATCTCTCACTCTAGAACCCTAAGTGGGATCACGAGCAGAAAGATTAGCCTATCTACTCGTAGTAGTCACCACTTGTACAAGCATAGCAATGAAAGTATGAAATTCACCATTACTGGCACGCTCTTCCATAGGCCCTTGAGGAGCTTAGTCCTAATTAGTCGGGGTTGATCTTAGTAGGGGAGCTTCATAGAGGCATCTTCTGTAATGTACCAAGATAATCATCAGGATTAGGAAATCTTAATATATGCTCCTAATAATGACATAAGGCATGAAGAAGTGAGACAATCCCTAAAATGTCATTATAGCATCCCGCTTATTAGATTGGTGCACTTCACACCCATGAATAGGAATCTACTTTATATGGCATGTTTGAATCCAATGATCATTTACAAACCTAGTACTTTGATACCAAGCTTCACACAACGCAGACCTAGGGTCTAGGAGTGACATGGAGAATGGGAACTTGAGAGTCCCCAAACAAGCCTCAATGTGTCCATATTCACATCATCAATTCAAAAACATATATAAATAGTAAACATATAGTTCTAAAGGATGGAAAAGTGGGACTCACGCTATGGGGATATCATAGGGATAGGGGTTAACATGGATTCACATAATAAATAGCACATAAGCACTAAGGGGAGGGTAAGTATAACTCATTTTATGGGGACAATATGGGGCTTAGGATCTTCCAAATTTTCACACCATAATATTCACAATAATTCATAATATTTATATCTGTGAAATGCCCCAAAAATATGTTTCATAAATGCCAATAATTATAATTTCCATATATCTCAATATCTGTGCATAATATCAAAAAATCTGACTTCATATTCTTGATTAAGGGACTAAATTGAGTGGGATATGGGTATAGCCCTAATTTTCGAGGACCCATAGCAAAAAATAAATTTTATAAAATTCTGATTTGTAGTATCCATCTGCGCCTTGCCGCAATGTGCTAATGGCACGGATCAATGTTGGAGTTGCCTGTACGATAGATCCACATCGCGGACCTGACGCAGACCAGTGTATTATTTTCTTTGGTTTTTCATTTTGGCCCAAGGTCCTTGGGGTCATATCCTCATGCCCACTTATGCTTAAAAAAACCTATACTTAGCCATTTCTTAAATCTATATCACTTAAGACCCTCTCCAAGACATAACCAAATATTTCATACAAATTCAAGTGTTTCAAGCTTAATTTTGGATCTCCAGAACCACATCCAACCCTTAAGTCTCCTTCACGTCTACATCAATAACACTCAAGTTTAAGGTATGTGGGTTTTATCTATTGGGTCCATCCACCCATGAAGCCCCATTTCTTTTATTTTTTTTTTGAAAATTGCCTGTTTCCAAGTTGTATCTCTTATGGGTATCTTTTAAAATGAATTTTTGTTTCATATTATGTTGGGGTTTTATGAAATATTGATTAAATATGTATGCTTGTCTATTTCAAGCTTATACTATGAATTTATTTTGTCTATTAATACTATGCATGCTTTGAGATATTAAAGTTTGACTTATTATGAGATTTGATGATGGATTTCAAGGTATCTAACATGAAGGTTTTACTATATGTTGGTAGGATGATTTACAATGAGTTTTCTTATATTACTTCACTATTAAATTGTATGATTCTGAACTAGCAGTACACACCCATCAAGTGTTTAATGAAATGTCTTGACATGGTTTTTCCAGTTATTGATGAACTACTACAAGGTTTATAAGTCAAGTGACTCTATCATTACTAAGGGATTCTATATATGCATTGAATTCATGAAAGTATATATAGTGTTGCAAGTTGACCACATATTATTGGGGTTTGACATGCATATACTACCATGTTGAGGGGTAGATACCTTGACCACCTTATTCGGGAGTGTCATACCCCAAAATCCCATAGGACGGACCGGCACCGGTTGCCGATAAGGCTTGGGAGAACCAACCTGTAACTATATGTGTTCTATACAAATAAAATGTGTTTCTACATTTGACATACCCTTAAGTAGATAAACAATGATAACAAGCCAAAAGGAAATGCATATGACAAGGTCGTTGGGGCCACGCTGTCCAAAGTGCGACACATAACTTCATGTGCTTTACATAGTCTACAAAGCCTCTAAATAAAGAAAAACATCTAACAATGGTGGGGACAGACCCCGCCTCAGCAAATTGTGCAATAAAAACATGTAAGCTCTAGACATGTACAAAGCCAAGCAGCAACATAGAGCTTCGTGAGAACAAATAAATATCCTGTACTTCTACTGGGGAGATCTATTAGCACCTGTACCTGCAGCATAAAATGCAGGTCCCCCGTAAGAGACGTCAGTATGGGATAATGTACTGAGTATGTAAGGCAGGATATACTATATATAAAGTAACAACTCAAATGAAACCATGCATCTGTGGAAGATCAGGGACCACCCTTAGTTATGCTGTGGAATCATGTACTTTATATCCGTTATATCACTTTACTTTTACTTTAAAATCTGTATTGTAAAATCTATGCACAGATGTAACAAATGACCAACTAATCAGTGGTAAACTGTATCAGGATCATCCCTATACTAAGTTTTTTCTGAACCCCCTTGGGCTCCACTTGTAATACTATATTGGGATCGTTAATATGCTAGGTTCTTTCTGAACCCTCTCGAGCTCCACTCGTAATACAGTACACTTTGTCTTTCACTTACCTTTGAGATGATTCTTTTGGTGCCTATAATATTGGAGCTGTAGGACTGTCTATGTAACATGTGACATGTGGATAATCACACAAGACAACATAACAATGAAAAGAGTAAGTTACGTAAATAATAAGATGTATATGAAGTTGAACAACTTGTAAACTTTATAATGTAATAGGAACTCATGTAACTTGGTATCAAAGCATGTTTGCAGGTTTAAAGGTGACTATTTAGAGGATCATATGAACATGTAAGAGTGTGGGGACATGGTTAATAGTTGTGTTGGAGTTGGTGAGTGCCTTTATGTACCAAGTAGAGTCCTATGTTTCATGCCAAGTGATAGGAAATCAAATAACCTTACATACCTCATCGTCAGACCTTGCTACTACATCGAGATAACCTTTACTTCGTCCAAATAGTTATCTACAACATAGTAAGTGATAACACTAGAATTAATAGCCAATAGATACACCTTGGCATCCCAATCACATAAGAA
>JAOTQJ010141039.1:9776-37931 GCA_025642045.1 Solanum sejunctum
TTGCCAAAGTAAACCATACTTCTTTGTATGGGTCTCTCATTTTGAAAAAGTAACCTTTCTTATGGGCCTCCCATTTCAAATTATTTCAATGCATACTTTGGCTGAAAAGCAAAATATTATTCATAATCATTACGAATCATGCTTTTTATGCATAGGAATAGCCTATTCACAATTTCCAATGGGTTGTAAACACCTAATATGATCGAAGAGCAAATATCATAGATATTTATGTGATCATATTCTTGTTATAACTATAATTTTATCAAAATCACATACATAAACATAATTGGGCTTAACCCACTTTATAATCTTCATAAATTTCAATGCTCATGAATGCATATATTATAAATGATGTGAGGTTAGCATGGACAATATAGATTCAATCAAAAATCAACAATACAATATAAAATTCAAGTAAATCCATAAGTAAAATTCATATTCAAATGACAAATCAGATTATGCATGCTTAAATCAAACTTTAAAGGGACAATACATATTCAAATCTTCATAATAATCATGTAATTCAACATATTAGGGCTTAAATCACTTTGGAAACATCAATTAAACATAGCTCATATCTCAATTGAATGAAATAAATAATAATAAACAAATACTCATATTCAAAGTAAGCTTAATTTTATAAATCAAGAAGTAAAAAGAGTTTGGCGTCCTCACGGTTGAAAGGGAGCATGAATCATTCTCACATACCTTAACTAACCAAGAAGAAATAGGAAGAAATTTGATGAAGAAGAGAGTCTTTCCTTAGTCTTCAAGACAATTCTCTAAGGGTCTCTTTAGGGAAGTTCTTAAGAGAGAGTTTGAATATAATTCTAAGTGTGAATGAGTTTACATGAGGGCGGAAGAGTATAGCCCATTTGAATATCTTAGGATAGCATAGAAAGTCACAAAAGTCCTAAGGAATAAGAATTGTTTCCAAGCGTCCTGTGAGAAGGTCTCACGGTCCGTACAAGGTCATATGGACTATGAGCCCTTCCATGAAAGCTCACTTAGCCAAAATAGAGAGAATACAACACTAACGAGCTTTATGAAAATAGGCGCAACTTCTTAATCGGAACTCAGAATTAGGTGAAATCAGATTTGTTAGAAAGCTAATTCAAAGAGCTTCGATAGGTCATAGGTCACTCAGTTAATTTTGTGCTAAGAGATATAACAATTTAAAGTTGACCATTCTATAGGTTCATGTGAAACGCTTAGCCAATGGAATTCTATACTTAGAAAATTGCATGCCAACACCCATACAGAGGGCTTCATAGATCGTGAGAGGTCACACGGACCGTGTGACCTCCCTTGAAGCTTCACTTAGAAAAATTCTCCATCAATAAAGATCCCTGGTAGTGATCTCATATGTACAAAATTTTCACACCAACGACTATATGGAGGGCTTTACGGACCATGAAGATACGGTCTGTGAGAGGTCCATGTGTGAAGAGCCTTGGCCAAAATATGGACTTTTAAGGACAAGGCCCTCCAGGTTTCTATTAGGGGAGATCTAGCCAGAAAGACTTATTGGATTGGTTATTCGCCCACGTATTTAAAGAAGAGCCTTCTATATTACTATATCTTGAATCTTGATTCTATATCTTTTTGATCTCGCACTTCCTTACTTCTAATAGAACCTGGAGACTAGCTTTTCACGGTCAGTGAAGACTCGCACGGATCGTGTAGGGTTCATGTGATATGTGCCTTGGTCTTAAAGTCAACATTGCCAACACTCTACACACAAGGCTGAGGCCTAGATCAAGGCCCCACTACACAACTTGTGTTGAGTCACACGGCCTGTGGAAGTGCCTGGTAATGATGGTCATACTCAAATAAGAAAGCAATCGCTATCAGTAATTAACCTAACCAAGGTTAGGGTCGAATCCACAGGGAGTACAGAGCTTAGCTATAAGATTTCACTACTAATTATTCCTAGTATATATAACTATAATCTCTAGATGTGAGGGTTGGAGGGGGGTTGTTGTGATTTAAAGAGCTATCTAAAGCACTAATTAAGATTCGGGAAAATACTCAACTTTAGGAACAACATGGGAATTTATGTTCCCCATGGTTCATTGACTCGATTACCTAGGTAACATACCTACAATTAGTGAATCCCATGCGAGATGGTAACTTAAGTTCTTCCAGCCCTCTTATGAAGGTAAAGGTCGAATTTCACCATGGCTCTTGGTCAGCTACCATGACATGCAAACTAACCATTACCTATTGTTCCAGTCATCCTCCCCTTGGTTAGATTTGGTCGATTAGACGGGAATACATTAATCGAATCCTAGCATCTACTTCCTTTTACTTATTCATCACTACCTTGGTCAGGATCGTGATAGTAGGTAGGGTTTGGTGTTGGCCACCACCAAACAACATTAATCATGAAGAAAAATAGATAATACATGTAAAACCCCAATCATAAATATGCACAAAACCTAGGTCATCTCAAGTCAACTACTCATGGTTCCCACAACCCTAAGTTATGGGTGCTTAGCTACTCATGGCTAAGATAAAACACACAAAAAAGCAAATAATAGACAGAGTTGAGAGTTTCACCAATAAAAATGGAGGAGATAGGCACTACAAGTTGCAAACTCATAAGCTTGATTGATCAACAATGAGTAAAAAGCAAGATTTGTAATTTCCAAAATGAGTTTTACCAAAGACAACACTAATCTACTCTAAAACCTAAGAAAAGGTTCAGAATTATATTGAGAGATGTCTACTGATCCAACTTTTCAAAAAAAAAAAACTAACATAAACTATTTATAGTATTTACAAAACAACCCTAGAAATCAAGTAGAAAAGATAGTTGGCATCTGATAAAGTTTGTACAACTTGTAGGTTAGCCTACGAGTCGTAGTCGTGGTCTTGTATTAGATTATTGGCATCTTGGACTAGACTAGTGTGACCAACCCATAGGTATGAGTTGTTACTAGAGCTATGACTCGTATATTGGTCTCATAGTCTTGGCCTTCAGTTTTTGGTCCAATATTATGGCTCTCTGATTCTTACTATGAGTCCACCTATACGAGTCATAGTGTGTCTTACAAATCATAGGCTAGAGCTCATAAAGGTAGCCTTCACTTGGCAGATTTCTGATTTTTGGTCTCTAATTCATGCTACGGCACCATCTTATGACTCATAACATTATCTACGACTCATAAAAGAGCTCGTATGGCCTTTGCTCCAGCAAAATCTGCAACTTTTCTTCAAAATCATGCCAACCTAACTTCTCTGCAAGATTAACACAAAAACACATCAAAATACTAAAAAATCACTTTAAGAACTCACAAAATCCTTTGTTTTAGGCATCAAATGTGCTGTAATTTGACAGCACATCAACACCTTCAACTTAGAATTGTTGCTTGTCCTCAAGCATGACTCAATTTACGCAGACAAAGAGAAATACATAGCAGCTATATCAATGGCATATACAAGCAACTAATTTGATTCAGGTATCCAACTACTACTTTCAAAATAGAGTTGCAAAGTTATTAAGCAAGTAAGACCATCATGAGGTACCTGACAATCCAACTTTGATAAGCTAAGGAGCATTAACCTTTCACATTCACTGGCATAGTCATATGCTACTCAAGTTGTGCAAATGCCCTCACTAGAAAGAAGTCCCTTATACTCACTCAAGAACATGCAGAAACCAAGGACTGAGGAAATATTCTGACTCTCATAATTAAAATTCATGCACAATGACTAACACCATAAGCTTGCCCTTATACTCATTTTCCTGGCTTGGTGACAAAGTAGATTTGGATCACTTTAGGACTTAAGAGATTATAACATAGGTTCTTGGTGCTTTGGTATGACATTTAGTGACTAAAATCTATTTTTGAATCATGATTCCCAATAGTTTTACCTTCACAACCCATCAAATTTCACTAATTTCTCCCTTATTCCACCATTTTAAGCTTTTCCCAGGACGTTCTTTTACTTTTTACAATTGTGCCTCAATTTCAAACTCATTTTTGTACATCTTTTTAGACCAAGGCCCTTTTTCTTTTCTTTTTCTTCACTCGGCTCATGATTAATCATTTCCTTTCTTTTCACTTCAGCTGACCACCTTATTTTTGTTACTTTACGACAAAAATGGCCACCCTCAACTTAGGCTTTTAGCCTAAGGAGAAGTACACAATATCTATGTCTCAAACTAGGGCCACCAATGTAGCTACCCTCAACTTAGGGTTTTAGCCTCAATTAAGGTTCACATGTTCAAGGATAGATCAGGATCAATATCAGGGTATTTCATCAAATAAGGTTAAGTCAGCAAGGTGTCAAGAAAGAATGAGTGCATGAGAAGATCAAACATTTGGATCAAGGGATTCACTAGTTCATTTGGTAGGAAATTTAGGCAAAAGTGGGCTTCCTATCAAAATAAGGGCCTAAGATCAGCTCCAAATCAACTAAGTCGTTGAACTAAGCTTAGAGTACGAGGGCAAGTTCCGAGTCCATACAAAATGCATGAATGCAGAAAAATAAACTCATAGCACACATGATAATTGCATCCACAATCAAGTATAGACTTACAAGTCATGCTTTCAGTCTCAGCTTACCTTCACAATATCATAACAAACATTGATAGATACTCAAAAATATATGAATGCATCAATACTCACAACCTCAAAAGTTTTGAGGGTACCCAATTTTGCATCAAAAGTTTGAAGAAAATTTAAGAGCTATATATATGTCATAAGATAACATTACTATGCATTTACAAATTATCTATACTTCCTAAAATATGTCGGTTTAATAGAAAATTAATTATCTACAAGGAAAAAGAAACACTGCAAGAAAACCTTGGGATAAAAAATAAGGGAAGTCATGGACTTGAGGCCATTCAGACTTCACCTTAATCCATAACTTCCACCACCCCACAAAAATATGATACTTTGTCCTTAAAGTAAACACAAAACAAGAACAAAATATTATAACATAGATATATATACATACATTCATTTAAAACTAAAAAATAAATATTAAATGTAAAAGTAAAAATAATAGCTGACATAAACATAATTATAACACAACAAAAAATCACATAAAACAAGATTGTCTAAAAAGACAACAAAGTATCCAAAATGTCAAGATAAAACTAGGGTCAAAAGAAGTCAAACATCTTGATGTTTATGCACAGTCTCGAGTTGATCAGCGGGGTCCTGGTGATGGATCTCCTCATCTACTGCAGTACCAGAAGTAATCTTTGTAGGTAGGGTGTGTTGTGCTTGGTCTCTCTGAAGAGCCGCCAGTAAACGCGACTACTGCACTACCTCCTCAGGTATGGACTCCTCCTTCTCAGGTCTTGGCCTCTTCAGGTTTGGCTCAGGATCAGCATGATCTAAAGGCCTTTCCCTCTGGTGTTTGGTTGGTTGACGAGCCAATCAAATGCCTCATCTCCTATCGATGCTACTTCCAGGGCTAGAACAGGAGCTGCCAACATCTGTAGTAAGTCGGCCTTGAACCTGGACAACTCCTCAGTCGCCGCACTTATGTTGATAGGTCTAGCACCCTCGAGCCTCTTCTGGACTCTAGCCTTGAACGCATTAACAAGTGCACCAACTGCTCGGACTCTGTTAATAACTAAATCTTGGGCAAATGCCTGTATTATCTCCTTAGTGTCCCGAATAGTCTGATCAATTAATGTCCATACTGATGTGAATAACTCTCTCAACCTGCCATTTTCTATAACCACCCTGCACAATAAAGCCTAAAAATCAACATTAGAGAAAAGAGGGTAAACCTGAAATGTGGTTGCTGCTGGTGCTAGGGTGCTAATGGATGGTGTAGACTTGATCTCGGCTATCAGTGTGGGCTCTGTAGTGGCTAGAGTAGTACACATAGGAGCTAGAGGTGAACTTAAAACCTATCACCAACTAGAAATGGCTCTGGGATAACTGGAGGAGCTACTCATGGTAAGGCCACCGAATTCTCATAAACTTTTATCAGGCTAGGATCCATAGTGCATGTAGCCTCCACATGAGTGTCCTAATGGGGGTCGATGGGAACACTTGTTGCACTGCATAATCGATGAATAAGAACTAGAAGCGGTAGTAAGGTGTTCGTTTAAGCTACAGCCTCGTGGATTTGTTCTGATATAATCCAGGCCTAATCAATAGAATAACTAGCTAAGATGTTAGCTAATCATATAGCCCTCTCAAGGGTGATCACATTATTCAGAAAAGTTGGCCTAATAAGCCAGCGGATAAGTGACCACCAAAACTTGGCCTGGAATGACAGGTGTGACTTCAGAATTGAGTTCGCATGGTTTGTGATCCATGTAGGCTCCACGCTCGGATCGAAGATCTGACCAGTAATCTACCACAATGACTCTGTCCTGACTGTAACATCCTTCCCCATAACCGCTCTTCTCACTTTATCAATCCGACTATAATACTCAGTGGTCAACTGGGGTGCTCTCTAGGTGGGCCCAAATTGCACTTGGCGGATTGTCTCCTCTGATATGTTAACCTTTCTTCCCCTGACTATCACCACTCACAGGCTTGGATGCTCGACTGGCTGCTTGTTCTTTGGCAGCCCTCGGTGGAGTGTAGCAAGGTATGCAACATAGAACTCACAAACCATCAAAGGGGCATATTTGCCTAACTATTGCATAGTCCAATGGAGCCCGTGCTTGTCCAATCCCGCATCCAAGTCAGGTACTCTATCTAACACCGTAGTGCTCAACCTAGATTTCTTGTAAAATTATTGGACCAGCTTGCCATGCCCCTTATCTTCTAGCCCCTGGTCGTGGATCTCTTTCATGCCTGCAACACACCATCTAGGGTCAATTGGGGACTAAGACTGGGCCTCCCCCTGCTCAGGCTGATAAGTGCTCTCGGACTCTGACTCGAAGTCAGAATGTGTAGGAGTCATCTGAGATGAACTACTCCCCAAGTCATTTTTCTCCACATTTTGTACCTCTTCTTCAGATGGGGAGACACTTGTAACTTCCATAGGATCCCGAGATGTATGGGCTCGGGTTCGAGGAACATTGGAAAAAGGGTCAATCTTGACCTTGTGGACTTCAACAGAACCCTCAGACCTCTTAGTCTCGGAAGACTCATCCACTAGTCTCCACTTGAATGTTTAGATAGCCCTCTTGTCTTTGGGCAACATGATATCTACAACACAACTAATAATACACATGAGCATTAAGATAATTTACTTACTTAACACACAACAAAGAACAAAACTAAATAAAGGGAAAACAAGAACTAATGCAACTGCAGATATGCAACTACGAGTCCAGTTATGACTCGTAGGATGACCTATGGGTAGTATACTAACCTTGTAGAACCAGTTATGCCTTTGAAAAGGCCTTCTGATCATAGAGACGAACACAGTTATGACTCATAGGATGGACTACAATTTATAGCCTTGGTGTCGTACCTAGTTTCAAAAACATTTTTAAAACTCAGCTAAGTCTATAAAACCCGTAGCCTATGAGTCGTAACTGTGTCTCATATCTAGTTTCAAAAATATTTTTAAAACTCAGGTAAAGTCTACGAGACACCTACTCTAAGTCGCACTAGGTACTACTAATCATATGTGAGTCTCATATAAGGAATGTGAAGGAATTATAGGTGACTGATGCTTGCTACGAGCGACCACTACGCCTTGTATAGGAACTTACGAGTCATAAGAGTTCTTCGTAACTGAGGATAGAACTACCTACAATGCCTACTCATTTCTTACTCAAGGCACAAATTGATCACCAAATCTCAACATATTTAAATAAAGTGGAGCAAAGCAAGACTAAAAGACACACAAATTCAACTCCAAATTAACATTGGCAATTCAAAACGACCATTAACCCTAGGAGTCGAGATTAATTTTATAATTTGTCAAGTGCACCAAACATAGAACACATTCTAAACCAACACTTGGCAATCATTCAACATTCCAAAGGAGTGTAATCACCATTCACATCGATTCCATCACAACTCACATGCTCAAACACAAGTAATCACACCCATACTATGTAAATTTCAACTCTGACAACCATTCCTACCCTATATGGGCAACAATAATGCGACTTAAACCAAAAACTTATCAATTTTATACTTATAACCATCCATTCCAAACTCTCAACAAGGCTCAATTCACAACACAATCATTTTGAAAGCCAACAAACACTAGATTACAAGCTTAGCTCAACAAAGCAATTATGGCATATTCAAGCATGATCAAACTAAACCCATACTTATGTAGGGAACAAACTTATCAATAATAACCTAAAACTAGAATAAAAAAGCTTACTGATTGCATTGAAAAGTGAACAGAAAGAAGAAGAGATGATTTTCACGTCAAAAAACTTAGGATTTGGTACCCTTTGCTAGAATCTTTGCCAGAAAATGACGTGGACAGCCAGGATTTTTGGTCAAAGATGTATTTATGGGATGGGAAATTCTTTTCTATCATGTTTAGGGCAAGAAAATGGGGAAATTGGGGTCAAAGATTATTTTCACGTCCTTTTATTTTAAATCGGGTCAAATTTTAAAATGCATCAGATCGGGGATACGAGACCCCGACTACGAGTCGTAGCTCATCCTATGGCTCAAAGGTCACAGTATCATACCTAACCTGCACTTAGCAAAACTCAAAAATCATGCCTGGGTACTACGAACCCCTTTTACGACTTGTGAGGGATTCTACGAATCGTAAGGTTGGCTCATAGCATATGTGTTAACTTCAGACACTCATTGTTCCCCCCTACGAGGCATGATTATGAGTCATAGTAAAGACTAGAACTCGTAAGCCTACTCATAGTAGTTGCTCCAAGTCCAATATTTCCAAATCTTTAGTTTTTCCATTTTTTTACTTGCTAACCAAGTCTCAAAGAAAAAAAATACTTAAAATTATTACAATTGCATCATTGTCTCTAACTTTAAATCCAACTACTACTTATGACTCAAAGTCTTAAACAAATAAATAATTAGAAAAATGTTTGGGTTGCCTCCCAAGAAGCGCCTTATTTAATGTCATAGCCCGACTTTGCCATCGTCCTTTGTCAACTATCATCGAAGGTCCACACCTTACTCTTGCATTCACGTAGGTGTTTCATAGATCAGTGGATATCGAACACAACTTCTGCATCATTAACCTTGAACCACAACTAACTTGAATCCATATCCACTAGTGCTCTCGTAGTGGCCAAAAAAGGTCTCCCCAAAATGATGGGCACCTCAAAATGAATTTTACAGTTGAGGATCACAAAATCTACCAAAAAGATAAATTTATCGACTTAAACAAGTACATCCAAAAGGATTCCCTCTAACTTTTTAATGGTTTGATATGCCATAAGCAATGTCATTTGTGTTGGGGTAAGAGTACCATGGCCAAGCTTTATGAACACCCAAGAGGCATTAAATTGATGCTTTATCCTAAGTCGCATAATGCTCTTGTCAATTCAACATCACTGATAGTGTAAGGTATGGTGAATGCCTCGGGGTCTTCCCGCTTTTAAGCAAGACATTTAGTCATGATCGCACTATATTATTAGAGTTCTTATGAGAAATCTTGGCTTAAAGCGCGTTTCTTGGTAACTAAATCCTTCATATATTTAGCATATCTAGGCATTTTCTCCAATGCTTTTCGGAGAGGGACGTTGATAGAGAGTTGCTTCAAAATTAAATGAAAGTGTTTGAATTTACCCTCCTCTTCCTTTTTTTGAGCCTTTGAGGGAATGAATAAGGAGGTTTTGGGATAGATTTCACTTTGTTATGCTCTCTTATGTCTTCTTGTTGCATCCCCACACCCTTCAAATCTTCTCTCTCAACTTCACCTTCACTATCAAGACCCTTCTCGACGACTTCATCTATTATAACTGACATAAGGGGATCTATTGTGCTCCTGCTACTCCTCATCATCACTACCATGTAATGTCCTTCATTTTTCAGATTCTGAACCGCATTGCTTGGTAGGGTGCCTTTTTGGCGTTGGTTCAATTATGAAGACACTTTCCCAAACTATTGTTCAAGTTGCTTGATTACCACTGAAAGAGACTCTATCTTTTGATTGATACTAGAGATATCTACTTTCATTCCCTTCAAGGCCTTATCTTGATGGTCTTATTGCTTTAACAACTTTTCAAACATATCTTCAATCCTAGAATTGCTTGATCTGGCATCACAATTGTGTGGTGGCACACAAGGATCGCTTTTGTAGCCTTCTCTTCTCCCCTATTCTGCGTCTGGCACTCTCTGTCTCTCATAATATCCAACCCTATTATCTCTGTACATCCCATTGCAGTTGAAGTATAGACCTTAATTCTGAGAACCTTGCCTCCAATTGTCTAATTGGACCCTTGGGGCTTGTTCAAGAAAAGTGCCGCTTGGTTACTTACATAACAGACATCCTCATCAAATAATTGATCATAATATATAGGAGTAACTGGGGGTTGGTGAGCTATTATCTTCACACTAGCCTGGTTTTGCGTCAAAACCAAATCCATGCTGATACGGAGTTGAGCAAATTGCTCCATAATCTCTCCATTCACTTTTGCTTGCTTACTGTTTGTGGTAACCTCACAAGAACTCTTTGTATTATCACGCTCACTCTGACCCTATGTTCTGTTGATCTTCACCACTTGCTCCATTCTTTCTAGCACTAACTCAAATAGTTGATCAAGAAAAACACCTCCTGTGATCATGTTGGCACATGCTTTGCTATTATCATCAAGTGCTCTGTAAAAGATCTCAACTAAAGCATCATCAACAATCTTATGATCAGGGACCATTCTCAAGCATTTGGTAAATCTCTCCCACGTAGTGCTAAGAGAGTCTCCAGGTAATTGATCGAAGTTATTAATTTAGTCCTTAAGCTTGAGCTTCTTCGACCTTGGGAAATATCTTTCTAGGAATACCCTCTGCAGCTCAGCCTAACTCGTGATGGTACTCGAAGGGAGTTCAGACAACCATATTACTGCATTTCCAGTCAGTGACAATGGGAACCTTTCAATCCAACAGCATCAACAGAAATATTTTATGTCCCCATGATACTTTTACACATAAAGATGAATTTTTAGAGATGACAGTGGGGATCCTCTGACAGTAACCCGGTGAATAGACCACAGTTTTGGAGCATCTTAAGCAATCTACTTGATATCGCAAATGTACCATCTACAGGTAGAGAGGGAAGTACTATAGAATCAGTAACATCCATCGCCATAGAGTTTAGTCAATATTGATTCCAGCCGTAAGTATTTGCATTGAAGTCTCTGAGCTATGGCTGGTTAACCCTTGGTGGTGGATTCTCCTCTATTCTTAAGTCTTCCTCATTCGCAAGCATATCCTCCTCAACCTCAATGTCCTCATTCACTTGATCCATCCTTCTTAGTAGTCGATGGATCTCTAAATTTAGGGGAGCTAAGGCATTGCCTTGGGTCCTTGTGTTGGGCATACAACCTAGCATACCCTGCAAATGAAATCAAACAACAAAAACAAAACAAAAGTAAAGCATAAGAGACTTTATAAATTAATGCTATAATTAACTAATAGTGAATTCAAATCAAACCTAGCCATATTCCCCGACAAAGGCGACATAACTTTATAATGATGTTAACGCTTTAATAAGAAAGCGGTCACTACTAGTAATTAACCTAACCGAGGTTAGGATCGAATCCACAGGGAATACAAGGCTTGACTATAAGATTTTCTAATATCTATAACTATAATCTCAATTTGGGGGGTTTGTCAAATTCAAAGAACAACTTAAAATGAACACTAATTAGGATTCGAGAAAATACTCAATTTTGGGAACAACTTGGGAATTTGTGTTCCCCATTTTTTGTTGGCTCAATTACCTTAGCTAACATACCTATGATTAGTGAATCGCATGCAGGATGGTAACTTATGTTCTTCCAGCCCTCTTATTAAGGTGAAGGTCAAATTTCACCATGGTGCTTGGTCGGCTATCATGGCATGCCAGCTAACCATTACCTATTGTCCCAGTCAACCTCCCCTTGGTTAGGTTTGGTCAATTGGACGAGAATACATCAAATCGAATCCAATCATCTACTTCACTTTTCCTATTTGTCACTACTTTGTCAGGATCGTGATAGTAGGCAAGGTTTGGTGTTGGCCACCACTAGACAACATTAATCATGAAGGGAAATAGATAATACATGCAAAACCCCAATCATAAATATGCACAAAACCTAGGTCATCTTAAGTCAACTACCCATGGTTCCCACAACCCCAAGTTGAGGTTGCTTATCTACTCATGGCTAAGATAAAACACACAAAAATGTAAATAATAGACATAGTTAGAGAGTTTCACCAATAACAATGGAGAAGATAGGCACCACAAGTTATGAACCCACAAGCTTGATTGATCAACAATGAGTATAAGGCAAGATCTGCAATTCCCAGAATGAGTTTTCCCAAAGAGAACACTAATCTACTCTAGAACCTAAGAAAAGCTTCAAAATTATATTGAGACATGTCTACTATTCCAACTCTCCGAAAAAAAACTAACATAAACTATTTATAGTATTTATAAAATAACCCTAGAAATCAAGCAGAAAAGACAGTTGACATCGGATAAATTTCACAACTCATAGGTTGGCCTACGAGTCATAGTCGGGGTCTCGTATCAGATTCTTGGCATCTTGGACTGAACTGGTATGACCCATAGGTATAAGTGATTACTTGAACGACTCATATGTTAGTCTCGTAGTCTTGGCCTTTAGTTTTGGGTCTAATATTTTGACTCTTTGATTCTTGCTACAAGTCCACCTATATGAGTCGTAGTGTGTCTTATGACTTGTAGGCTAGGGCTCGTAAGGGTGACCTTCACTTGGCAGATTTCTAATTTTTTGTCTCTAATTCTTACTATGACACCACCCTATGACTCGTAGCATGAGCTATGACTTATAGAAGATCTCATATGGCCTTTGCTTCAGCAAAATCTATAACGTTTCTTCAAAAATCATATCAACATAATTTTTCTACAAAATTAACACAAAAATATATCAAAATACTAAAAAGTTGCTTTAAGAAATAACAAAATCCTTTGCTTTAGGCATCAAATGTGTTGTAATTTGACAACACATCACCTATAAGGTGTCACTTTAGTCAAAAAATTTCTAGGACCAAATTCTAATCTCTATTAAGGTCATACAAAGTCCACATCATCACATATGTATAATTATAAATAAAAAAATATTAAAAAGTAATTATCTCTTTTACATTTTGAAAGTAATTATTCTCTAATTATATGAATTTACATATATACAGTTAGATTGTAACACCCTGTGAAGTTACGAAATACCCCTAGAGGGGAGACGTCCACATAATGTGTCTTCCCATGCACCATTTGCGAATCTAAAACTGGAGTAGCGATCAGCACGAAAAATGGAGTGAAAAAATGACCTCGACCTGATTTTAGAGCAACCGAGTCAAAAAATATTTTTTTGTAATTAAAAATTTAGGATAGTATGTGTGCACGCCCAGAGCATTTTATTTCATCCAGTAATTAAATTTTATTCTTTTAATTCTGGATGGACATTTTAGTCATTTTTCCACCCATCCTAAACTATACACCATTATTTTAAAGTTGTTTTAGCCCTAAGAATTCTATAATCTACGCAATCCCTTTCATTTTTCACGAATAACATTCAAAAACAATTGTTAGGGAAAGAAGAAGGGTTGGGGCTTGACTAATCTCTGCGAATTTCTAAGGAAACTTGTGCCCAGGTATGTAAGACCTTCCAAAAGTTATCCCACATATGTTTAGTATATTTAACTGTAAATCTTTACCCAAGATTCATGCTTTTGAGTTGAGATCAACTTTCTTCCATGACTACTTAAATTCTTCAAATTATTTGTTCATGCATTTTTCACGACCAATACCAATTTTAGTACTAAGTTAAGTTGTTGAAGATTTACAGCTATTATTGTGTGTGTGTGTATATATATATATATATATATATTATGAAAAGCTATCTTATTCACAATTTGAGTTGAATTTAAGAATTTCTTGAAGCTTATGTATTTTGCAAGATATCTACATTTTAATGATCATGGGTAAATATCTGCCATGGTTACAACTTTCAAACCAAGAAAAGAGCTAAGTTAAGAAGAGTTTGAGAAAAGCTAAAGATGGGCTAAGTCCCAAAGAGAAGAAAGTAATACTTTGAGCAAGAATACTCTTTGAAGTATGAGCATTATAGAAGCTAATTTAGGAGTAGTATTGAGTACCGATATGAGTAAGAGTAATAATACCTTGAACTCGTAAACTACATATCCAACATATGATAGGATTGTAATCAAAAGTACAACTCCTTATTTCCATTGAGATGGCCTAATTTTAGGATGGATCAACTCCCCTAGTTTTCTTCCCTTACCCCAGCAAAGTATGGGATAGCTCTAGCAGCGTAGGCAAGATGTTGTATCATCACAAAGCTTATAATTATGGATATCGGTTAGAGAAACTCCCCAAGTTAAAGTAAGCTAGTTTTGATATAAAGACTTTTAACATAGTTTCTATTTTCAGCATGTACTGCAGTTATTACTTATACTATCTTATTTTAAGAAATGTGTTAGCTACTTCGAGTATAGTACCTTATTCTATGTTTTTGTTTTGGCTACTTTTCATACCGTACATTTCATGTACTAACATCCTTTGGACCTGCATCATTTTATGATGCACACACAGGCAATAAAGTTCCTCACCAAATGCTTCGTTGAGGACCATCTATCTATCCAGCTATTGTTGAGGCTTCTTCTCAGTCAGAGGCTTTAGAGTCTTTGTTTATTACTTCTTTTTAGTATTTATTTTCAGCAGTTGTTTAGATTATTCTAGTTAGAGGTTCCACAGATTGTATGTTAGGAGCTTTCGACTCTCTTTTTGTTTGTTGTTGAGACATATTTACTATTCAGTTTATTCAGATATCTTGGTAATCTTAGCTTATGATGTTTAACCCTTTCCATTATCATTTAAGTCTTCCTCTTAGTAAAGTAGTCAAGCCAAGTAATTCGCTTGGGATCAAAAATGATTCTGGGCGCCGACCATGCCTAGGGTGTGAACTCAGAGCTTGACAAACTTAGTAGCAGAGCACAGAGTTCAAGAGTCCTAGGGAATCTACGGAACTATGTCTAGTAGAGTTTGTATTATGGGTGTGAAGTGTCCCACATCTATAATATGGAGGCTAAAGGTCATTAGGAAGTGTTACTATCAGTTGTTATTCCCTCTAGTGCTTCAAATTTTACCTCTATTAAGTCCTTTCTAACTTGTGCATTGGCGCCATATTTTTTCAGATCATGCCTCTATGTAGAGCTGTTAGACTAGCAAGGGGTAGAGGGTGCCCATCCAGGTGGGATGCAAACTAGCCTAGGCCAATTCATGAGGGAACTAGAGGTCTAGCTGTGCCTATCAAGCAACCACTTTAAGCAGACATCTCAAATGCCGAGTTTTGCCAGGCCATCCAAACTTTAGCACAAGCAGTCACTGCATAGGGAGGATGATAGGGAGATGCAAGAATGATGGATCAGATACCACAAGGGTTCAAGAGTTTGAGGATGAACCCACCTGAGTTCACGGGGTCTAATATGAAGGAGGATCCTGAGAACTTTGTTGATGAGTCCTAGAAGGTATTTGAGGTCATGCACACATGTGATGCTGAATGGGTTGAGTTGCCTGCCAACCAAGTCAAAAGAGTAGCTAGACTCTGGTTTAATCAATTGAATGGAGGTACAACCTCAAATTCACCTAGATGTCCCATTATGCTCTGACTATGGTGGTAGACATACGTACTAGGATGTACCTATTCATGTCAGGGCTCTCTCAAATGACTAAGAGAGAGGGCAGGAATGCAGTGCTAGTTGGGGATATGGACATAGCTCGATTACTGACTTATGTGCAACAAGTAAAGCAGGAGAAAATGCAGGATAGGGAGGAGTTCATAAATAAAAAGGCTAATATATCAGGCCAGAAGATATACAAGAGGGGGCTAGAAATGCCAATCCCTCATACTTCCATCCAAGGACATCTGGACCAGCAGTTTCATCTCATAGTGCACTTGCACTGAGGGTCAGGAATGAATAGGGATCACAAAAATAAAAATTTCAGGGCATCTAGTCACGGGGGAACATAGCTCAAGGATTGACTCGTTATCTTATTTGTGGAAAGTGTGGTAGGTCTCATCCATGAGAGTTCCTTATGGGCACAAATGGTTGTTTCAAATGTGGTCAGGTGGGGAACTTTTTGAAGAATTATCCTATGGGGAGGCAGAATACAAGGTAAACTAGTTCAGAGGAGTGCTACCTCAGGAGCAGGCGGGGGCACAAACCGTATATATGCCATGGCCACTAGACATTACCAGGAGACTCACAGATGTGGTTATTGGTATGCTCAAAGTCTTTACTTATGATGTCTATGCATTGTTAGACCCAGGTGCCATATTGTCATTTATGAGTTCCTATGTAGCTATAAAGTTTAGGGTTAGTCCAGAATGTCTTTTTGAGCTTTTTTGTTTTTCCACTCCTATTGGAGAATCTATATTAGCCCAAAGAATTTATAGGGGTTGCCCAGTATCAGTTTACCATAAAAATATCTTAGCTGATTTAGTTGAGTTAGACATGGAAGATTTTGATCTCATTCTAAGCATAGGCTGACTTCATAGCGGCTATGCCTCCATAGGTTGTAGAACTAGGGTGGTCAAATTTCAGTTTCCTAATAAGCCAGTCTTAGAATGGAGGCGTTGCTCAATTTTTCCTAAGGGTCAGTTTGTCTCATATCTCAAAGACAAAAAGTTAATTTCTAAGGAATACATATACCATCTAGTCAGAGTTAAGGATTCTAGTGCCGAGGCACTTTCTCTCCAGTCTATTATAGTTGTGAATGAGTTCCTAGAATTCTTTCCTGAGGATTTTCTTGGAGTCTCTACTGATAGGGAGATAGACTTTGGGATAGGTACCCTCCTAAATACTCAACTCATATCTATTCCTCTATACCGTATGGCTCTTTTAGAGCTAAAACAGTTGAAAATACAGCTAAAAGACTTCCTAGATAAGGGTTTCATTAGATCAAGCATCTTACCTTGGGGTGCTCTAGTTCTCTTCACGTGCCAAAAGATAGTTCTCTTAGAATGTGCATAGATTACCGTCAGTTGAATAATGTCACCATAAAGAACAAGTATCCTCTTCCTAGAATTGATGACCTATTTGACCAGCTTCATGGTGTTACTTGTTTCTCCAAAATATACCTTAGATCTAGGTACCATCAGCTTAAAGTTAGAGAAAAAGACATCCCTAAGACAGCTTTTAGAACCCCCTATGGTCATTATGAGTTTTTGGTCATGTAATTTGGACTGACAAATGCACTAACAACTTTCATCGATCTTATGAATAGGGTGTTAAGGTTGTAGCTAGATATGTTTGTCATTGTGTTCATACATGACATCCTGATCTACTCTCGTAACAAGGAGAAACATGTTGATCATCTTAGAATTATCCTTTAGACCCTTAAGGACCATCAGTTGTATGAGAAATTTTGCAAATGTGAGTTCTTGTTAGCATCTGTGGCATTTTTGGGTAATATCATGTTTGGTGAAGGCATTCAAGTTGATTCCCAAAAGATTGAGGCAGTAAATAATTGGCCAAGGCCCACAACTCCAACAAAGATAAGGAGTTTGTTATGCTTGGCAGATTACTACAGGCATTTTGTAAAGGGGTTTTCTTCTATCTTAGCTTTGTTGACTAAGCTAAGTCAAAACAAGGTTAAGTTCATATTGTTAGAAGCTTGTGATAAGAGTTTCGAAAGTTGAAAACTAGGCTAACTACAACCCCGATCTTATCCCTACCAAAAGAAGCTAATGGCTTTGTGGTATATTTTGATGCTTCCAGAGTTAGTTTGGGATATGTACTGATGCAAAGAGGCTAGGCGATAACATATGCCTCCAGACAGCATAAGACTCATGAGAAGAAATACCTAACTCATGATCTTGAGCTTGCTGTTGTTGCATTCGCCCTCAAAATCTTGAGACACCATCTTTATGGTGGGTATGTATATGTATCTACAGACTACAAAAGCTTACAATATGTGTTCATCCAGAAGGAGTTGAACTTGAGGCAGAGAAGATAGTTGGAGCTGTTAAAGGATTATGACATAAGCATTCTCTAGTACGCAGGTAAAGCTAATATAGTTGTTGATGCTCTTAGCAGGTCGACCATGGGGAGTACTACATCATTGAGGGTGGAAAGAAGGAACTAGCTAAGGAAGTGCATAGGCCAGCCCACTTGGGGGTGCAGATTGAAGATTCTGATGAGGGTGGTGCCATTATCAAAAATGGGGTAGAGTCATCCTTGGTGGTGGAGGGGAAAGAAAAGAAAGACCAGTATCCTCTCCTCCTTTAGCTAAAAGAAGATGTTCAGAAGAAAAAAGTATTAGTGTATGCTAAAGGGGGAGAAAGAGTCATGAGATACCGAGGCAGGTTGTGTGTACCAAGTGTTGATGGACTTAGATACAGGATTCTAGCTGAGGCTCATAATTCTAGATAATCTATTCACCCAGGTGCAACAAGAATGTATAGAGGTCTATGAGAGGTTTATTAGTGGGGTAGCATGAAGAGGGCCATTTCAGAGTTCGTGTTTAGATGCCCGAATTGCCAGCAAGTTAACATAGAGCACCAAAGGCCTTGTGGCGTGGCTCAGAATATTGAAATCCCAAAGTAGAAGTGGGAGATGATTAACATAGATTTCATAATAGGATTACCTCAACCTCATAGACAACATGATTCGATATCCATTATAATAGACAGAATGACCAAGTCAACTCACTTTTTACCTGTCAAGACAATTGATACAACTGAAGATTATGCCAGACTTTATATTAAAGAGATCGTCAGATTGCATGGGATTTCCATAGCCATTATTTCAGATAGAGGGTCCCAGTTTACAGACCAATTTTCGAAGTCCTTTTGGAATGGGCTACGTACGAAGGTGAATCTTAGTACCGCCTTCCGTCCCCAGACAGATGGGCAAGCGAAGTAAACCATATAGACTCTGGAGGATGTATTGAGGGCTTTTGTTATAGATTTTAAAGGTAATTGGTATGATCACTTACCATTTATTGAGTTTTCTTATAACAATAGCTCCCAAGTTACCATATAGATAGCACCGTGTGAGGCCCTTTATGATAGGATGTGTAGATAACCTATTAGGTGGTTTCTAGTTGGTGAGGCAGGATTGATAAGACTTGATTTGGTTCATCAGGCTATGGAGAAGGTGAAAAGACAGTGCAAAGTCAACAAAAGTCTTACATTGATGTTAGAAGGAGGGATTTGGAATTTGCGGTAGGTGATTGGGTATATCTGAAGGTGTCCCTAATGAAGGGAGTCATGAGATTTAGAAGGAAGGGAAAGTTAAATCCACGATATATTGGTTTTTACCAAATTGTGAGAAGGGCTGGTAGAGTTGTTTATGAGTTGGAGTTACTTGCAGAGTTGAGTGTTATACATATGGTATTTCATATTTACATTCCTAAGAAATGCTTGTGAGATCCCTCCCTAGTTGTTCCTGTAAAAAGTGTTAAGATTAAAGATAATTTATCCTATGAAGAGGTTTTGATTCAAATCCTTGACCACCAAGTTCGTAAACTGAGAATCAAAGAGATTGCTTCGGTTAAAGTGTTATGGCAAAATTAACGCACCGATGAAGCTACATGGGAAGTTGAGGATAATATGAAAGCAAGATATTCGCTCTTGTTCATGGCCCCCAATGAGGATCTTGAAGGTAAATTCTCACTCTTGATCTTGAAGATTTACATTTGTTTGAGTTTGACTAACCTTATATGTGTTATGTTAATCCATTATATCATTATCATTCGAGGACGAATGATTCTAAGGGAAAATATTGTAATACCCGGTGAAATTATCAAAATACTCCTAGAGAGGAGACATACGTATAATGCATCTTTTCATGCTCCATTTGCGAATTCGAGACCAAATTTTCAGTCAACACAAAAAATAGAGTGGCAAAATGGCCTCGACCCAATTTTAGAATAACCGAGTCAAAAAAAAAAATTTGCAATTAAATATGGGAAAGTGTGTGTGCGCGCCTGTGGATGATGTACCTGGGGTGCAGACCTACACTTATTAATTTTCTTAAATTTTCTAAAGGGCATATTCCAAAGAATTCGCAAAATACACATGTTCGTGCCCAAACGCATCGCGGACATGGTATTTCAGGATCAAGTTTTATTCTTTTAATTCAGGAAGGGTACTTTGGTCATTTTCCCACCCATCCTAAACCTATATCCCATTATTTTAAGATCGTTTTAGCCCTAAGAATTCTATACTCTATGTAATCTCTCTTATTTTTTATGAATATTATTCAGAAACAACGGCTAGGGAAAGAAGAAGGGTTAGGACTTGACTAATCTATGCGAATTTGCAAGGAAACTTATGCCCAGGTATGTTAGACCCTCTAAAAGTTATCCTATATACCTTTAGTATCTTTAACTACAAATCTTTACCTAAGATTCATGCTTTTGAGTTGAGATCAAATTTCTTCCATGACTAGTTAAATTCTTCAAATTATTTATTCATGCATTTTTCTTGATAGAAATCATGACCAATACCAATTTTAGTACTAAGTTAAGTTATTGAGACAAGATTTACAGCTATTATTTTGTGTGTGTGTGTGTGTGTGTGTCTATATATATATATATATAACTATGATAATCACAATTTGAGTTGAATCTAAGAATTTCGTAAAGCTTACGTATTTTGCAAGATATCTACATATTAAAGATCATGTTGAAATATTTGGCATGGATACAACATGCAAACTAAGAAAAGAGCTCAATTAAGAAGAGTTTGAGAAAAGCTAAAGTTGGGCTAAGTCCCAAAGAAAAGAAAGTAATACTTTGAGGAAGAATACTCTTTTAAGTATGAGCATTATAAAAGCTAATTTGGAGCAGTATTGAGCACCAACATGAGTGAGAGTAATAATAACATAAACTCATAAACTATGTAGCCAACGTAGGATAAGATTGCACCCAAAAGTACAACTCCTCATTGCCAATGAGAGTAATAAAGAAGAGGCTTAGGTGTCTTTGTTTATGCCTTCTTTTTAGTATTTATTTCCAGTTGTTGTTTAGACTATTCCAGTTAGAGGTTCAATATACTGTATGTTACGAGTTTCCGACCCTCTTTTCGATTGTTGTTAAGACATGTTTACTATTCAATTTATTCAGATATGTTGGTATTCTTAGCTTATGGTATTTAGGTCTTTCCATAATTATTTAAGTCTTCCGCTGAGTAAAGTAGCCAGGCCAAGTAGTTTGCTTGGGACCAGAAATGATTTTGAATGCCAAGCACGCCTAAGGTGTGAACTCGGGACGTGACATAAATGTTGAGGCTAATTATGTTAATCAAAATATTTATGAATAATTTAACTTTTAAGCCGGAAAAGTGGAGACAAAATAGGAGCATTGGAATGAAAACAGGAGTAGTTAAAAATTCTTAATTAATTTTTTTGTTATATTTTTTTCAAAGGAAGAAATTCTATTTTCATTTTCAATTTTTCTCATTCTGAATAATTACATTAATTTTTTTTATTTTTTCAATCTCTAAAATACTTAATTATGTAATTTGCAATTGATGGATGTGTACGGTTGTCCTATATTCAAACAAAATATAGGTTATGTCATTAATAAGCATAAACACTGTACTAATATTATATTTTTTATTTTTACAAAATAAAAATAATTATAAATGAACATATATTTAAAAAAATATAGATGAAAAATTGATATAAAATATTTAAATTTGACATAATTATTTAGAATAATCATAATCATTTATTTTTTTATTTAGTTTAACATAAATAGTGATAAAATATTAAAAAGTTATCAACATAGTTTTTTTTTTTTTTTTTGTTATAGGACTATGTGGTAGTGAATGATAAATGGGGAGCGACAAAACTATTTTTTTTTTTTCGTTACTGCATTCATTTATATAAATATACATATCAACTTTTAAAACTAATAATAATTAAAATTATATTAAAATATAATATTATGCATGGACAAATTTATCTGAAAATAATTTGTTTTTTCACTCATATTTTTTGATTTTTAGACTTATAAATTTTATTACTTTGGCACGTGTTAATAAATTTAGAATATTGAACATTTTTTTTTGCATGTTACATTTGTCATCTAGTTGATGACATGTGTCTTTCTTTAATAAAATATTTAATTAAGATTATTTGACTGTTTTTCTAATAGATATTTTAAAAGTAGAAATTAGAGATTAATTGTGGCGCTGACATGTGGCACTTTTTATCTCTTCTATTATATATATATATATATAGATAGATAGATAGATAGATAGATAGATAGATAGATAGATAGAATATAGATAGATTAGGGGTTTCTCAAGAGCTCTTCTATTTTGACGAGTTTCCATCCATTCTTTCGATTCAGCTCCGATGAGAAAAAGTTTTTGGTGAGAAAATTTCTTCATTGTTGAGTTGATCAGTTCATCAAAGGATTCAGTTCCAACGATTAAAAGACAAGGAAGTTCATAGATTCAAAATCAAAAAGTAGACTCCAGTAGCGTCAAGAAAATCCAGCGACCTGCTGTTTATCCTGACGATGTCTGGTCATCTTCACAACTAAAAGAGTTTTTTGGCGATGTCATTTCTAGATTTTGATTAGTATATTACAGTCAAAAGTTGTCAATGTGAATTTTTCGGCCAGAAATAGACTCTAGCGACATTCAACAATTTTTTGATCCAAATTCCAAGTGATATCTTCCAAATCTGTTTCTATTTAATTTTGTAATCAATTGTATCATTTACTTACCTTTTATTTCATACATTTTACTATTTATCTCTAGATATACCATATACCTCTATATTTACCATATATCATATTGTATTGCTTTTTATGAAAAATTTCTATAGTTTACTATCCCATTTATGCATCTTGATTTTTGTATCTAATTATTCGATTATTGTAAAGTATACTTTTTATTTTTATTGTTCTATATTGTTGGGTTGTATAGTTTTTCGTAGATTCTATCTTTTTGATCCTTCGAATTTTAGTTAGTTATTAGTCCTTAGTTTTAGTGGCATTGACTTTTACCATGTATTCCTAGATTTACCATATATTTCTATATTTACCATTTATATTTTGTGAGCTTACATATCATATTGTGTTGCCTCTACCCGTTTATCCATCTTGATTTTGTACCTGATTGTGAGATTAGTAGTATATCTTATATTTCATTGTTCTGTATTGGCATGACCCAAAATGGATCGCAACTAAATAAAGATAAATAAAATGGAAACAAACTCAAAAACTATAAGAGATTTCCCAAACCCATGAGAGATGAGTACAAGAGCATCTAAAATGGTACTGAAGGGTAAATATAACTATCTGAAAATACAATACTATCTCATAATATATGATACATAGTCTGAGAGACAAGAAAATAAAAAGAAGACCCAAAGGCCATGGCAACTCGAAGTCTGAACCTCACCGCTAAGATCTGTACAGTATCGATAATACTACGAATTATCAACTACCCCATCCTAAATCCTATGCTCGATCAGTAGAGAGAAAACAAAGTAAGGGTAACTACACCAAAATGTACCCAGCTGGTTCAACCACGAGCTTGACAAGCGGTCTAAGTGGCCCTGCGGCATTGGCGATGGCCTGGTAGGATTTTATGGGCCAAGAAAGCCGGAACAGGCAATTTTGATAGTTTTCTATGTGTTAGCCCACGAATTCTAGTGTTGCACGGGGTTCTGGTGCAAGATTCTCGAAAAATCATATGAGTGGGTTGGGCACAAGCAGCCAAGGTGGTCCGACGATGTTGACGGAGGTGTGATAGGATTTTATGGGCTAAGGAAGCCGAAACAGGCGATATCAACAATTTTCTGTAGATGTTAGCATGGATTTTGGCACTGCCTAGGTTCTGGCATAAGATTCCCAAAAAATCATATGAGTGGGTTGGGCCTGAGCCTGGCAAGTAGCCCAGGTGTCCCGTGGGCATTCGAAGGCCTGGTAGGATTTTATGGGCCAAGAAAGCTGAAATAGGCGATTTCGACAATTTTTTGTGGATGTTAGCCCATGGATTCTGGCACTGCCCGGGGTTCTGGGGCAAGATTTTTGAAAATCATATGAGTGGGTCAGGAACGAGCCTAGTAAGCGGCCTAGGTGGCCCGACGACGTTGGCTGAGGCCTGGTAGGTCCTTAGTAGTGTTGACAAAGAAGAAGGAGTCGGTTAAAAGAAAGCGAATCTTACCATTTTCATATAGTTTCTATTATATAATATTAAAATATAGATGGTAAATCGATTCATAATGTAATGCAATGCAATGCATGAATGGAATGGCATCACAGTCCATGTATAAGGTGAAATAATGACCATCACGGGGTCGATGTACACATCTATCAATCTGAAGTTACAAGATAGAACTCAGGGGCATCGTAAGCCATATGCTAAGATACATATAATAAGGTGTCGCAGGCCATAATCATACAAATCTCGAGGCATCGTAGTCCATAACTGCTATCTCACTATGCATCATAATATCTCAAATAATGTAAATGTAGTGATCGTTGTGTATAACAATATATCTAATCATGTATCAAATATGTGTGTACCAATATAATTAGTCATATATAATATGTATCAAAAAAGAATCAAGGGGAAAGAATTTTCTCTATCTAGAAAAACCCTAGTGGATGGTGACCTCGATTGTTTATCAAGTTTAATGGTGGTCAGAGCCACTGAAAGCTCAGGTCAGCCTCTTGATGGCACTGGCTTGGGGGACAAGAGCTTAAAAACCACCAGAAACTGTGCCTCATTTTTCAAAGAACCAAATCTAGAAGCAAAAAAACCCAATACCAATGAGACTAATCACCTATCTACACGGCGAACCAAGAATAGTATGGGAAGAATCAGAGGTGCTACAGATGACCCACAAGGAGAACTCCGATATGTGGTGATTGGGAATTTTTCCTATAGTATCCTGGAGATCAAAGATCCAAGGAAGGCTATCCCAACACAATGTGAATTAAAGGGAGATTGTAATATCGAAGTGTTGAGAATGAGTCATATAATGATTCGAGCATCAAACATAGAAGATTACGTGAAACTGTTGTCTAAACCAATCATATATTTTTGCATAAATAATGGAACAATCCCTTGAGGACTTTCAAGTTGGACCCAATGTTTGATCCGAAGGAGGAAACATCGACAGAAATCATATGGATTTGTTTTCCATCATTACCGCAGAGTTTGTTTGTGAGAAAATCTAGACTCTCCTTGGCGGTGGTTGGAAAACCTCTAAAAGTAAATATGGTTACAAAAACCTAAACAAGGCCCAGTTATGCCTAGGTTAAGGTAGAAGTAGATCTACTAGGGGAATTTCTAAAAAGAATAAATATTGGGGTAAAGAAAGCCTCAGGAGAAATAGTATAAAAATGGATTGGCATTAAATACGACTACATGTGAAAGTACAATTCCAACTACAAGTTACAAGCGCACAGCTAGGAGGATTGCTATGTTTTACACCTTAAACTGTACAAGAAAATGAATGATGACAAGAAAGGAAATGGGAACAAGAGTGGGCAATCAAAAACAAAATAAAATAATGTCGAAGAGAGCAAGAAAGAGTTTGACAAGGAGAATTTTTAGAGGACAAAGAATAGAAGAACATATGGAGGTGGTAGACTACAGAAAAACAAGAAACAATAGTGGAATTCTAAGGAGGCGGGTAGCAAGATAAATATAAAGAATAAATTTGAAGCACTTGGAAAGGAGGTAAAGGACAACTACAAAGACAATGTGAACCCAATGAAGGAGGTAGAGAACAATCAAAAAGACAATGTGAAACCAGTGAATACATCAACAAGAAATTGGGTGGAAGAAACCTCTAACGCTTCTACATAACAAGACCACCCACCAGAGAATGAGGGGAAGGATAAGGAAAACACATAAGGGGTTACAAAGGAAGCAAATAATTCTGAGATTGTTATTTGGACAAGCGATAAGATAAGGGAGTTTGAGCAAGAGAGAGTAGGGTTAAAGGAAAACACACTATATAAATAGGATAATTACCTCATAATTAATGTTCAAGACTTCACTTCAGTATGAAAAAATAGAATGCAAGATGTACACGAGGATGAGGATTTAGAGATGAACATACAAAGAGTTGGGAAAGCAGGTGACCTTTCCCTAAGACAAATTGTAGACCTAAAAGGGGGCTTCAAGAGGATCAAGGCGGCAGGTCAATCCTTACTACCTCTATAAGTGAAATCAATGAGGAGCAAAGAGGAGGAGGTTAACCTATCCCAATGATTAAGAACATATTATTTTGTAATATAAGATCAGTCAACTCTCGACAATTATTTGAGTGATTGATTTAAGGAAACATACCACTTTGCTTTCATTACTCTCCTAGAATCTTTCCAAGATCCTGGAGATATACAAAAGTAAGTTGAAGCCTAGGGATGGAGCGTGCACTATCAAACCATTCATCCAAAATCTGGGTAGTTTGGGATAACAATTGGGAAGGGTAGGTGATACACGATGACCATCAATAGATTACTGTAAATCTTAAGAAAAATAATATTGCAGCTACTATAACATCAGCTAAAGCAAGATGCTCAAGTCAACAAAGGTTTGAACTATAGGAGGAAATACAATATATGAGAGAAAACACTAATGGGCCTTGGATTATTAGAGGTGACTTCAACATTATATTGAATTAGGATGAGAAGCTAAAGGGACTACCTTTCTCCCTAGATAAGGCTAGTGATTTCCAGCACTGTATTAATAATCGTGTGTTAGCAAAAATCCAATCACTGGGAAGCAAATTCATATAGTGGAATGAAAGGATAGAAGAGAAATACATCTTCAAAAGGTTAGACAAGGTCTTGGTAGACCAGGAATTTCTAAATGTCCTCCCAAGGTCCAAGGTGACCCACCTAGTGAGACAAGGGTTAAACCATGCTCCCCTTTTAATGAAATGCAATTCAAATAGAGGAGATGGTCATAAAACCCATTAAATTCTTCAACTTTTGTGTCAAGCACCCTCAGTTTCAGGAGGTAGTTAAGCAAGCTTGATCTGTTGACTTTATGGGCAATCCCTTCATGGAATTTCAAACTAAATTGAAGAAGGTGAAAAAGGTTTTGGCAGAATGGAATAATAAGACCTATGGGAATCTTTTTGAAAAAGTATCCACCCTAGTAGATATGATTATTGTTCAGGAGAATAAGTTTGAATTAAGCTAACTCAAGAAAATAGGCAAGAACTAAAGAAAGTTGAGGCGGAATTAGCAAGATTTAGGTTTATTGAGAAGGACTATTGGAGACAAAAGTCAGGGCTAAAATGATTTAAAGATGAGGATAGGAATATAAAATTTTTCCATTCGATTGTAAATGGGAAAAGATAAAAGCTCTATATCAGTGAAATACAAGATAAAGTAGGTGTTGTATTTAATATGCAGGAACAAATTGGAAAGGAAGCAATAGAACTTTTTCAAGAATTATTCACAGAAGTAGAGGTGAAAGATTGGCCAGGTATGATGGTACACATTCAGCCAACAATTTCACTAGAAGATAATGATCAAATTACTTCGGAGCCCTCAATGAAAGAGGTAAAAACAACTGTTAACAGCCTAAAAAGAGATGGAGCCAGTGGTCCAGATAGTTTGTCTAGTATATTCTTTCAACAATGCTGGAATATAGTACGGGAAGACGTTAAAGTACTGGTAAGGGTCTTCTTTTGTGGAGATATTGTTAGGACCCGCAACATAATTTCAACTCCGAACGTCCTTAATTGGTTCGATTTAATAAAGTTTGGGACCGAATGTAATATTTTACCTAAGTTAGGTCCTTAAAAATAAAAAGGGATGTGGGGTCAAGGTGTGTGTTAATTTCTTATTGGCACAAGTGTATATGTGTGTCTATATATATGTGTATATCTTGTACAAGATATTCATCCACACTTAGCCAAAATAATTGAGCAAAACTTTGTTCCACAAGAAGCAACTCTCGGGTTGCTACAGTAAAAATAGTAATAATTCCATTTTTCTATGTTTTCGATTATTTGATGCTTCAAGCTCGGTATATTGAAGCCCCTAAGTAGCATGGTGGCGTTGGTTCGTCAAGAA